>DWQW01002621.1:0-25944 GCA_018249695.1 Heliconius erato demophoon | reverse complement strand
GTAAGTCAACCATTTATATATGCAAATAGGCGAAATTAAGAGACTGCTTCTTCAATCAACGCTGTGTGTTTCTTCATACACATAATAACTGTTTTGTTGTAATGCAAAACAGCTATATTTTATTTGCTATAGTCAAATGAGCGATTTGAAAACATCAATTATAATTTTTCGACTGTTCATGGATTTCTTTTAAAATTTAATTTCTATATCTACATACTTTAATAATAACCTATCTTATATAAAATTATAATAGCTTCAGGCCTATACAAAATGCTATAACCATAATTCATAAACTTAAGTTGAAAATGTGATTGTATTCTCAATTCGCTACTACATCACCACGTACGCCTTCTAGAAAACAAGTTTCAAGAAGTGCCTGCTTAAAAAACCTAATTCATTTCGCGCAGGAAGCACGTCGTGCTCATCGGTCGCCCCCTGGTCTAGAAGAAACTTGTAAGAACAAGAGATCTGTTCAGAGAATCTACTTAATATGTGTTACGTAGAGCAACTCATGCATGACTGACAAGAAGAATTTATACTTAGGCCGAGCGTCGGTGGTGCATGCAATGGCGCTGCGACTGCGCCCGTGCTTTGTCGATGTGACTCATTTATTTTAGCTAAATATGAATAAATGTACGATAGTGTCGTTGATTTTCTTATGGTGCCAGTCGTGGCGCAGGGGTACAAGTATGTGACTATAAACGCAATAGGTTGTGGGTTCGATTCCCACTCGAGGATATGAAATATTTTATATTTTCATTTCTTCGTTCTGGTGGCGCGGCAATGAGTTTCGGTATTTAACAAGTAATGCCTCTAGAATTCGGCGGAAGTGGGGAGCGGAGTGTGTTAACACTAAGTTTAACCTCTGCCTACTCTGCTATATGGTTAGAAGCTGAAAAAAAAGACAAAAAATGTTTGACATATTTAAAAAAAATTATGATACTTTAAAATATTGTCACCATTGTTGATTGTAACATATTACGTGAAATATGGCTGTTAAGGAAATTTCCAAGGTATATAAAAAAACCTTTTTTACCAAACATTTTGAATATGGCGTTAAGTTTTAACTCTATTATCATATTAAATGATAGTAGGTGTATACATTATAATTATAAATGCCAGTGTATATTAATTTTTATAACTTTACTGCAATTTTGTGTTAAACTTTAACAAACTCAATTAATGCAAAACGAAGCCTAAGGCGCTGTTTACTTATCCCTTAGACTTAACATTCTTCGAGGTCCGTTTGTTTAGGACTCTTCTAGTTCGAAATTAATTATTCTTCGTTTTTGTAAGTCGCATCCTTGATTGCCAATTAGCGTTGGCTCGATATAGATTATATTTCATTTACTTAATTAAATATTGAAGTAAAAAAAGTTAAATCTCTGAAGACGTCGTGGCGCCGACGGTGTGACTGTAACCCGACCGTTGTGGGTTCGATTCCAACTCGAGAGATCATCATGGAAACCATTATTAATATTTCTTAATATTTTCATTCCTTAGCTCTGGCGCGAAGGCAAAACCCGGCGTTGAGGTCCGCCATCCAACACGCAATGTCCGAAAAATTCGATGGAAAGTGTTAAATTGAGTGTCTTAACACTAGGTTCCTTTTGCCTACCTTGTGTCCGGGATACAACATAATGCCGATTTTTTAAAAAAAAAAAACCTGAAATCTCCAAAGGATATATTAAAAAATGTTTCAAATTCCGAAAATTTGACTTATAAAACTAAGCATCCACCATTAAAAAGTTAAAAAAAGATCATTCCACAACCTTGAATTACAATGGGAAACGTTTAGAAAACGAATCTGGTGTTACAAAGTTTTCCAAATAAATATTTGTCGGTAAATATTCCTTTGCGGACTGTTATTCTCAAAACCCCCCGTGGCTCAGTCTGGGCAGGATTGGTTTTTATTATTTTATTGTGGACTCAACTCGGCTACGTCCGTTTCTAAGAGCTTCTCTCTGCGTGTCAAGTGTCGCATGCAAAGCATACCTCCCTTTGAAGAAAATAATAAGCGTAAATGGACATGCACTGTCCTTAATACTGCGCTTTTGTGAAAGAAAAGTCTTAAAAATGTTTTGCTGTAGTTCATAGCTCGAATTTATTTATATTAGAAATTCTACGACATAAGCACGACGGGTAAGGGTTCGATTCCATCTCGGGGAAATGAATTATTATTAATGAATATTATCGTTTCTTCGCTCTAGTAACAAGGCAAAGCGCGGCGTTGAGTTCCGGCGCTCAACGCGCAATTCCTCGAAAATTAAGCATAAATAAAAAAGGGAGTGCCTTAACACTAGGTACTATTTTACTATATGCAGGACACAGCGTGAAGCTAGAAAAAAAAATTAGATGTAATATTTTTTAATATTATAGTGACTTAAATATATATTATTTAAGGAACTTAAATAATTAAAATAATAGTTAATTTGCCTATGAATATTCAGATGATCCATCAAAACATTATAGGCATTGTCTCCATCTATAATATGTAAGTACAATGGTGTCACAGGATGTCATCAATCACGTGTCACGACACGGCATCGATTATAGAGGTGATACCAATTAATATTTAATCATCTGTATTTATTACGTAAGAAGCTATGAATTATGTTAGTCTTGGAATTAAAGAAGATTTTTTGAATAGAAAATTAAATTTTAACTGTATAAGAAACCCGGTTTTTTTTTATTTTCATGAACTCAGCTTCACACTATACCTCGGATTTAGCAGGGTAGGATGTATGTGTGTATATAGTGTTAAGACACTCCGTTTCCACTATGAAATGTACACGATTATTTTACTCATAAATGCTAATTACAAATACCATATTTATAATATTAATTACATATCTGTCGTCGTCGGTACAGCAATAATAAAAGGTAGTGTTTAGCCACCTAGCTTGTATTATATACCTAGACTTAAATTATCAAAAAAAGTATGCCTTATGCCTTAACATTGAAAAATGCTGGGTAAACCCGAAAAAAAAAGATACAACGAAATATACACGAAATAATTTGCAAATGGAATCCATCCTTCATTATACAGTACTCCCAGCTTTGACGGCTCTCACAGAGCTGAATGGCGTCTTCACTTTTGAACGTGAGAGCGATTTCATGAACCCTTTGAGCTTGGCCCTTGACACATTTTGCGTGTCACACTTCGTGACGAGGGTCCTAGTCCTGAGTGTTTTGGTTTGGGAACTCCATCGATTCTGGGGTCAGTCAGCTCTATATTGATTCTCTTCATTTACTGTTGATAATGTAATTTATTAATAAATAAATAACCTTTATATATTTTGCAATTTCTAATAAAATAATTTATTTATGATTATCTGTAAATTACATATACACACAAAATCTTGAAGTTTTATATATAAAAAAGAACATGAAGTATGTAGGCTTTTACTAAAACGTAAAATTAAATTCTTAGTATTTAATTAAGTAGATACTAGCGACACAATTATTTATTTACTAATCTGAATTAATATTTAATATCATTTAAAAATAATATTTATGCATTCAAAACTATTTCAGTATTAGTTTCAACCATTTCAATAAAACAGTTATTTTGAAGCATTTTTTTTGAAGTTCAACACTATATGTTAAGGGAAGTTTGCCGAAACACTATAGTGCAAACTGCACTTAAATCGGGTAAGCCGATTCTGAGATAGTAATAGATTTTCTTATATATATTTCATGTACAGACAGATATCAGTTACAATTTTCCTATACATATGTATAGATTAGATCGATTCAAAGATAATAAATCAATCAAGCAATGCATAATGTATGTATGTAACAAGCGTACTCGTATTCATTTAAAATAGAAATAGTGGGCGTTTTGGATGCTCTATCCAAACCGAAATATATTTGTGAATGGGTTTGCACGTGATTAAATGCTAATTTATTTGAGGAACAGACACTATGCTATTGTTTCTTTCTGGTATTATGTCGTCAAGAGGAGATCAAAATGATCAAAATTATATCGACTAAATCATCAGTCGTGGCGCAGGGGCACAAGCGTGTAACGCGACAGGTTGTGGGTTCGATTTTCAAGGAAAGGAAATATTTAATATTTTCACTTCGCTCTGGTCTCGAGGAAAAGCGTGGCGTTTAGTTCCACGACTCAATACGTAATGCCACCAGAATTCGGCGGAAAATGGGGAACGGAGTGTCTTACACACTAGGATACCACTGATCCCTGAATCCCACTGCCTACCCTGCTGTGTACAGAATACAGGGTGATGTTAAAAATAACGCAGTAACTTTATAAATGAAAACAAATACTCTTCGTTCGTTAAAAAGCATCAGCATCATTACGCGACATACCATATCATTATAATATAATACACGAAATTTTAATGATTTTCTGCTATAATTATTTCACGTAACACAGACATACCTACCGCCTTTTGTTTCGCCGCATCGCACACACACGCACACACACACACACATATACATACATACATACAATTTATCTTTCATTGCGATCTTTTGACTGCCGGTTCATGCACAATTTGCTTGGCACAAAGCGCCGATTGCCGTATTGCTCAGGCGGAGATATGCACAGAATTTTAATGAGCCCATGTCTACTATAGATATAGATATAGACATAGATATAGATATAGATATAGATACTTTAGTGGGCCCGCAACCAAATGTTTTGAGATGTAATTAGGTAAGGCTATGTTCTAGTTTCTGTTCTCTCATAATGCAACGAGCTCGTGCTTTTGACATAATAACTACTTGAAATGGATGCTGTTGGGTGATATACAAAAATTGCAGGCTAGAATCTTGTATGTGTACTCGTAATTGGGACAATGTTTTCTTTTACGAAATAAATATGAAATGAATATATTTTTTACATTTTTAAAATAGAGGTCAGTCGCAGCGCTGGGGCTCAGTGTGACTTTTTAAATCGACTGGTTATGGATTGGATCCCCCCACATGAAGAACTTAAATATTTATTTTTTATTTATATTTTCATTTTTTCGCTTTGGTGTCGAGGCAAAGCACGGTGATGAGTTCTGCCAATCAACACGCAACGCCTTCAGAACTTAGCGGAAAGTGGGGAACAGAGTGTTTTAACACTAGGTTCTCTCTGCCTATCCTGCTGTGTGCGGGATACAGCGTAAAGCTGACATTTTTAAAAGTGTTATTACAGACATAGGAAAAAAAATATACTTTTTAGAAAACATATAAATGATTTATTATATATTGTTAATTCTAAGCAATTACCTTTGGGTAGCGGAAATGTAAAATCTATAGAGATGTGAGCAACAAAAATTTGGTTGAATCAAGTATATAAAAAAATCGACGTAGCTCGATGAGAAGGTATGGCTTAGTTGGTTACATCATTTGGAGTTCAAGAGGCGCGGGTTCAAATTCCGCTACGTTAAAATTTTTGTATGTTTTCTGAAAAGTATAAATATTTAAGTATATTATTTAAGTGATAGGAATCGAGTGCCTCAACACTGTGTTCCTCCTGTCTACCCTGCTAAATGGGAGAAGAAGCGTGAAGCTGAAGTAATCAGAAACGACTATGAATAAACAAACTTGTTTTTCATTTTTCATTTTAAATATGCATAATGTGAAAAGTTAAATACGTACTGACAGTATTTACTTTCGTAAGTAAAATTAATAATACACAAATGAATGCTAGAGTTAATGTGCTCCAGCGTAGCTCGGGAAAGAGGCAAATAAATTGGGTCTTGAGAAGTCAAGTACTGAAATTAAATGCAGCTTTAACCAGAATTATGAACATTGTTTCTCAAAGTTTTGTGTTTTTGTTCAAGATGTAATTAGTTAGTACAAGATATATGTCGGAATTTTTGGGTTAAAAGTAAATACAATGGCAGAAGTATGTAGTTCTGTTGTCTATATTCACAATTAATAATAACAAAAATCACAGTAACTTCAACTATCAACTACTAAATATTATTCGCGTCATTTTTCACTTACACACAGACAACACTCAACACTCAACACTTCTTAAAGACTGATTTACAAAGTATTGATTTCAGTTATCAAGAATCACCTTCATATTTCACTTAACAATTACACATAATAAACGTAATGCCGCTACGTTGTCCTCGAACCCCTTATATATATATATGCAGACCGGGTTGGATTCGAGTCTAGAAATAACACCCGTATTCATTAATTTCCGGTCCCTTCTATTTCCGATTGAGAAATACCCGTATTCATTAGTTTCCGGTCACATTTCTGGTTGCGATACTAATTCATAGATGGCGGTACGCTGCGATATGACTAAAATTGACACTCGACATAAATTATGTTTTACATGTATAAAAAAACATATAGGTATATGAATAACAATATGAAAATACTTATATAGTGTATGAGTATTTTTCATATATGTACATACCGTACCGTATCTATAGAAACGTTAGTTAGTATTTTTTAAATCTTAAAATATTACAGCAGCGCAGCGGCACGAAGTGTGACTGTAAAACCGACTGGTTGTGGGTTCGATCCTCACTCGAGGAGACGAAATATTTACTTAAATTTATATTTCCATTTCTTCGCTCTGGTGTCGAGGCTAAGCGCGGCGTTGAGTTCTGCCAAAGTAGTAGTAGTAAAGTGGGGAACGGAGTGTCTTAACACTAGGTTCCCTCTGCCTACCCTGCTGTGTGCGGGATACAGCGTGAAGCTGATTTATTTATTTTTATTTTAAAATATTATTTAAGAACATTTTAGTGAAAATATTTGGTTTCTTTATGATTCTAACCTTTGGAATAACGCGCTTAAAACGACTTCGCTGTGCAAATGGCAATACATAATTCATACACTGAATGTTACTCGCCTCATTTTAGCGTCGAGCGAAATCAGTATAACTTATTACGTGTTCGGAGCATTTATAACTGGGAATGGAAGTAAAAAATCCCGACAGAAAAAAGGTCAGCAAAAAGAAGTTTCTTTAGATATGATTGTTTGTTATTTGCAATAACTAGTACGTTTTGTGCTGGAGTAGTATTTAGAAGAGATGAGAATTCCAGTTGAACAAGATACTTACGCAATATACAGTACAGATCAGAAATATTAAAATTGAAAAGAATTTTTATATGTAGAAATTAAGTAGTCGATATGAAATATTTACTTAAATTTATATTTCCATTTCTTCGCTCTGGTGTCGAGGTTATGCGCGGCGTTGAGTTCTGCCACTCAACACGCAATGCCTCCAGAATTCGGCAGAGAGTGGGGAACGGAGTGTTTTAACACTAGGTTCCCTCTGCCTACCCTACTGTGTGCGGGATACAGCGTGAAGTTGAAGTAGTCGACATAATTGTTACATTTAATTGGTGCTTACAGCATCAATAGGTGTCAGTTCTTTTCCATATTTCTTTAGTTTTTTTGTAGATATAATTGGGAATTGGGTTTGGTTACAATCTATTTTATAATAATTTTGTTTAGTGGAGTAATATGTCACTACATTTTCCAATTCAACTAATATAGTTACGTCATGGCTTAAGAAAATAAAAAAATAACAAAAAACTTATTCTTCCTTTTACTATAAAAGAGAAGCTCTAAAACTTTACTAATCAATTACTATTGTTCGTACGCTAGTTCCAACTTGTATTACGGCTTCTGCGGGATATTGCGATCTAACGAGTGTAAAATGAAATAAAAAAATCATGAAAAATATTGACAATTTGTATTGCTAAGGAAAATAAACAATATTATTATTGAAGCATTATCTATTTCTTTCTGTTCCTTTCATCTTTATGCTGTATACATGGAATGACGTAAGTATTATGGTAGGTAGAGTGAATATATTATGAAGACTCAATCTTTTCCGCTTCCCGTCCTAATCGAAAACATTTCTTTTGTACGCCCATGAGCAGAACAATTGGTATCGAACCCACTACCGTTTAGTTTACGATAAAGTGTTGTTCCATTGCGCCACGACGACAAATTTAATATATTTTATCTAATTTACAGCTACTTTTAATGAAATGAAGCATCACTCCGCTGTAGCTGTACTTAGAACGCACGTTATAAGTTTACTGTAAATAAATAAGTGAGACTGTCAATTTTAAACCCGTTAACGTATTACTAGTATTAAAATAGAGATTACTGCAAAAAGTGTTTTATTGGAACCGTTGTAGAGAATTACTTATTAATTTATAAAATAAAAAAAACACACCAGCATGTAGGTAGAGGGAACCTAGTGTTAAGAGTTAAGACACTCCGTTACCCACTTTTCGCCGAATTCTGGAGGCAATGCGTGTTGAGTGGTGTATCTCAACGCCGCGCTTTGTATTATTATTAATTTATAATATTAAGTATTTAGGATCTTTTTTTACTTCTCTATGTTGGATCTCTCTGTCTGAGGATACCCTGCTACGTGAGAGATACCTACAGCGAGAATCTAAAAAAAGCATAGTTATATATTTTTTGTTAAATTACTGGTTGGCTTTATTATGCTATAAATAATCACTTGTTTTAGGAGAATTTTAATTAATTTATTGCATAAAAAAATCGTTATGCAATAAATACTGGATCAAAATGAGTCTAGCAAAATGAGTCTAGCATTTTAAAAGAATACTTACATTTAATTTAATAGATTTTTTTGTAACACCTATTTATATCTATTATTAGCTAAAATAATAATGACTTAATTTAATATAAAACATCTGAAATGTATAAAAGCTTCACCAGTTTCGTTTGTAAGCCTAAGCTTAGATTATATTACTGAAAGGTGACTGTAAAATATTAATGGAAAGCCAAGGTGAGGTGGATATACGGCCGTTCCTAATTGCAAATCGATTCTTGCCATCTGCTGTCTTCCGGGCATGACTCTACGTTAAGCCACAATTTATAACTTCGTATTATTTTTTAGTTATATTAAACTTGATTGATGACTTATGCATAAATACTCTAGGCCAGTAGTGGCGTAAACGCACGAACACGACAGGTTGTGGGTTCGATTCTCAGTCGAGGAATTGAAATATATATTTAAATTTATATTTTATATTTTCGCTCTAGAGGCAAAACGCGGCGTTACGCCAATCAACACGCAATACTTCATCATCAGAATTCGGTGGAAAGTGAGGAATGGAAATGTCTAAAAGGAAACAGCGTGTCTTAATACTAGGTTCCCATGTTCCCTTTACCTACCCTCCAGTTTACGCATTGAATTTTATACTTGTAATGAAACGAGATACAGCGTGAAAGAAATACTTGCCAATCGATTAGAATGTTTCTAATACGGGCGGAAAGCGGAAAATGGGTACAAATTAGTCTCTCTGCCTAAACTGCTTTATAGTAAAAGGCTGAACCTGCGTTTTTTATTTTATTGTATGTGTGATGTATGATGTACATACAAAGTTTATTAGAAATAATCATTAAATAGCTTTTTAAGTTTATTTTGCAGCCATAAAATTCAGCTTTTTAATAGATAATTTAAAATTCTATTCGTTTCCAATAATATCTTTATTGATTCAACATTCAATATTATTTTATAGTGATTGCAAAATATTCTGGGTGCGACCGACCGCTCACTAGCTCGAAGTCGTTGCATGATTAGTTCTGGTTCTGTTAAAGATGCCAATGTTTCTCCAGATATGCTGAGGGATCTCTACACATATTACAAAGAGATAAGGTGTAAAATGGTTTGTAAAATGCGCATTTGATTCCCGAGACGTGAAAGGTATTCCCATTATATGAATTGAAATAGGCGGTTTGTTAGTATTGCTGTGTTTACAATTTGTCTTTTTCTTATCTTTTGTTTTTTTTTTATTCTGAGTTAAGTAGTTTCAATTATATTTTTCTTTAAGATATAATATGTAAAGATGTTGAATGTACTCGTATTATTAGAGTAAACAGTAATAATTGCTGTAAAAAAAAACAATTTTATGCTGTATTCCGCATTCAAGAAGGTAGGCAGAGGGAACCTAAGTAAGTATTGTAGTGTTAAGAAACTCCGTTCCACAGTCAACGGTGGTTCTAGGTAGAAATACGAGAATTATCTGTCTGTCAACAGTCCATTTAATACTCTTAAATAGGTAGAGAATAGAGAAATACCACTGAATGCCTTATAAATAATTAAGAATCAAATCGCCACTTTTTATCATAATGAACTTTTAGAAAGAAAAATAACTACAATATTGTATTTGACTGATAGGCCATTGCCATAGTACTAACTAATTAAACTTTGAAATAAATTCGTCCACTCGGGCTGTTTGTTTTTAATTACACCGCTTTGTGGAAACAGTCCAGAGCGTGCGCTGATTTAAATGTACTGGTTTAACATTATTTGTATAATTACAAGGGAATATCACGTTCCAAAATTGCCTTTTACTGAAGAAAAATGGGTATTGTTTTTAATTATAAATTAAATTTTTTTCTTAATTATTTAAAGTTAAGTTATATAATTCATATTTCTGTGTTTATAACGATAGTTTAGCATATATTAACCTCGTTAATGCAAAAAGTAAATAGAATTAATTTTAGATTTGAGGCCAGTAAGACTGTAAAACCGACTGGTTGTGGGTTCGATCCCCACTCGAGGAGATGAAATATTTACTTAAATTTATGTTTCCATTTCTTCGCCCTGGTGTCCAGGCAAAAGCGCAGCATTAAGTTCTGCCACTCAACACGCAATGCCTCCAGAATTCAGCAGAAAGTGGGGAACGGCGTGTCTTCACACTAGGTTCCCTTTGCCTACCCTGCTGTGTGATACAGCGTGAAGCTTATTTAATTTTTTTTAAAGGAAACTTTGTATTTAAGAGTTAATTTTTAAACACCGTCGTCTGCTCGTCTGAGGATGGGGGCGATGGAGCTGAAAATCGCAAGGGTCCGAGTAACTTGATACGTAATTACAATTAATTTCAGTCAATCAAGGAACAGACAGCTCTTATTCGTAATATGATTCTCACTTTAGTTAAGTATTTATAGTAGCTTTCTTACTATTACAATATGTGGTTGCTCGAAACCTAATATTGTAATAGATAGACATATACAACATAATATGAGTTCGATGTTGATAAAAAAAATTAGTCAAGTGCGAATTGAACTTGCCAACCGAAAGGTTTTGTATCAGTTTCAGGATTGTAGGTTACGGGGATACTTCCCCGTGACCTACAATCCTAAATCCGACTTATAAAAATTAATAAACTTAAATTTGCCATGACCTTGTACGAAATTAACTAAGAATATAAGCTTGTAATATATTTTTTTCATAGCTGTAGGTCCACCTGAAATATCCTATTAGTTTCTATTTTTTCCTTTGAGGTACGGAACCCTAAAAATTATGTAATAATCAACATCATATTCATTTAGTCTCATTTCTATAAAGTAATTGATGAATTATGCGACAAATATGACCTTATTTATACGTCAGAACAGAACAGTTTGTGAGTGTGCTCCGAAATAGGACAATTCACCCGCAGAGACAATTGAAATAAAACGATAGGCAGCTGGGAAGATGGTTCAAGAGAAAAAGATATAAAATAATTTTCTGTAGTGCTAAATTAATATCTCCATCGGCGGCGCAGTGCACATTTTCGCTGACTGCATGCTATTGCAGTCGTGGCCTTTCAATTTGCAGGTCAAGCGTACTCTGTACTGCAGAACAGTTTCTTTTTGTTTTATTTTAAATCTGCAACTCTAACGAAGCGAGGTCTTGCTTGTTACACGCGACTCAAAGTGCAGTCGTCGGTTGGGCTAGAATGGGCTATTGTTTTATGTAAATAAACACATTACAGGAGTGTCCAGCTAGGAATGAGGCCAGTCGTAGAGCAGGGGCATAAAGTGTGGCTGTAGGAGCGACTGATTGTGGTTGTGGGTTCGCTCCCCATTCGAGGAAATAAAATGTTTTCTTTAATGTATGTTTCCATTTCTTCGCTCTGGTGTCGAGGTAAAGCGCGGTGTTAAGTTACTCTCAATACACAATGCCTCCAGAATTCGGCGGATAGTGGCGAACGGAGTGTCTTTACACAAGGTTGTGCCTCTCCTGTGTGCAGAATACAGCGTGAAGCCGACTTTTTTTTTGAGGAACCTAATAGCAGCCACGAAGTATAGGATTTATTTATAAGTTATCGTTTGTGGAGGTGCATAGGGTATAAGTAACATGACCGTTTTTTTTTGGTTCAGAACGGGACGACAGGTTTTTTTCGTAAGTTAGGAATTTTATTTATTTTTAAACATTGTCTTAAAAAGTAACATTTTATTTTTATTTTTTGTATAGGTACCATGCTTTTTGTTATTCGGGGTGCGCGTACCGCGATAACCAACTTTGCAAATTAGACGACTAAATTATGATGCTATTTGAAAAAAATGGGACTTTTTTACGTCTCAGTGTCGTTTTTGGAGACACCGGGACGCACAAGCGAAATCGGGACGGTGTGTTCGTTTTTTTAGGATAACTTTAATTTTTCTCGACATCTGATGGTGCTTTCGTTTTTTAAGGTATAATTGACACCTTTGATAAATAATTCAATACTTTCGTTTTTGAAAACTAGCGTACTGCGATAATCACGGAGAATCTTGAGGCCGACTAAATTTACGTGCTATTCCTTAAAAACGGGACATTCGTACGTCCCGGTGGCATGTTTCGGGACACCTAAAAACGGGACACTCCCGTTCAAAACTGGTCACGTTAGGCATAAGTCACATAGATGGCGACGCTGCGGGCGCGGCGCAGGATGCATTGTCTTATGGCGAATATATTAGTGTGCATTCTCACGCACGAAACCCGTTTCTCGTCAGTTCGTGTTCTTGTTGCTCCTTTGCTAATACCTTTGTGTCTCTTAACGGACTTTTTTGCGAAAAGTTCGATCATCGAAAAGAGACGCCGACTTGTATCGGATGAGATGGACCGCGGCGTTCAGTTTCGGTTCGCTTGTCTGATAGTATTTGTAAAAAGACAACGATGGAATCCGTTTTTTTTATTTTGGACACGATTAAATTTGAGATTGGATATAAATTATTATATAAATATTTTAAATTTAAAGTATACAATGTATTACTTTTAATTTAAATCACATTATTCTTGAGGCCAGTCGTGGCGCAGAGGTACAGAGTGTGACTGTGAAATCGACTGGTTGTGGGTTCGATCCCCGCTCGAGGAAATGAAATATTTATTTACATTTATATTTTCATTTCTTTGCTCTGGTGTCGGGGCAAAGCTCGGCGTTGATTTCCGCCACTCAATACGCAATGCCTCCAAAACTTGGCGGAAAGTGGGGAACAGAGTGTCTTAACACTAGGTTTCCTCTGCCTACCCTGCTGTGTGCGGGATACAGCGTGAAGCTGAAAAAAAAACTTTAACAAAATGATTGATTTATTTTAAAGATCTTCGCAATTTCATTTAAAAGCACATAATCCTATTCCCAAGTTATTACTTGCAATGTTTAAACAAGTGCAACGTTCTTAAAATAAGTTGCGGAGTAACGACAGGATTTCATGAGGGTGTTGCAAATTGCGACGAAATTAGAAAATTTCTTGAGACATTTAACTATCCGCCACATTTTAAATGAAACTTAAAATTATTAATATATACGAAAGATTCACTGTGGAATATATTGATTTGATATACATATATATTCTACTGTCAATCCTTATAAGATCACTTTGTAGTTCGTCTGTTCGTCAAAAATGTTAATTCAAATCATTTACCTATATATATCATGGCCTGTTCCATTTCATTAACTTTGGCAGCTAGTATCTACCGGCGTTCAACTCCGCCACATAATCCCGCAATGTCTTCAGATTTCGGCGGAAAGTAAGATGCGAAGTGTCTTAACTAACATTAGGTTCTCTCTCCCTGCCACATGCGTGATACAGCGTGAAGCTGTATATAAATTTAATACTATACAAATTTTCAATAACACATCTCTCCATGTATTTCACGCTTAGTTTTTGTTTTTTAAACGTCCATTTTCTTAAGCAGTATGCAATTTCTGTTTTCTAATTTGGAGATAAATATAGTCGGTGAAATTATAGCTATTCAAGTTTTAATAGCGTAGTATTGGCTTAAAATTTTATGACTTGAAGCTTACTGCTTGCTGCTTTAAGAGGCTTGCATAAAAAAAAAAAAATATAGCATAATTGAGCAGTTTCTACATACTCGTACGTTAAATAATTTAAACGATTTTCTATTTTTAGCGTAATTTTTTGACTAAAAACGTAAAAGAAGACTATGAATATTTAATTTACATACAATATGAATCTTCTAGAACTTAAATCAAATTGTGAGGCTAGTCGTGGCGCAACGGCACGAAGTGTGACTGTGAAATTGACTAGTTGTGGGTTCCCCACTCTAGGAGATGAAATATTTACTTAAATTTATATTTCCATTTCTTTGCTCTGGTGTCTAGGCAAGCGCGGCGTTGAGTTCTGTCACTCAACACGCAATGCCTCCAGATTTCGGCAGAAAGTGGGGAACGGAGTGTCTTAACCCTAGGTTTCCTCTGCCTACCCTGCTGTGTGCGGGATACAGCGTGATTAAAAAAAATAAAAATCAAATTGTCGGTAAACTTGTGGCTTAGAAGTCTATTTAGTCACATTTGTTTCAGTTTAACTTCCTACGTTCCTAGAATGTATCCAATTTCTACAGTACACAAACGTTACTTTGACCGCATACCGGATATGTAGCGCTACGTAACGTAAAGGATTTGCCATGCATCTCTTTCATACTTCAGTTGCTTGTCCTGCAAACAATGCACGCCAATTTAGCTAAATGTTATTTTCTTTTGTTGTTTATGCCATTTTTACTAGTTTTGATAAAACATTTTCTATCTGGAAACTTGGGAACCTAGTGTTAAGACACTCCGTTCCTCATTGACACTTCCGTTCCTCTTTCCGCCAAATGCTTGAGGCATTGCGTATCGAGCAGTGGAAATCAACATGTTATGCAGCTAATTTAGCAATTTATAAATAAAATATACATTTGTATGTTTATTTATTCATAATATAATAAGTAATTCTATTCTACACTTTACCCTTTCCGCTCATTTTGGTTTGACGTTGGGTCTAATTTTAATTTGCCTAAGCGTACCAGGTGAGTTAAATATTCTCTCAAGCCCACAACCGTTGTTTCCAGTACAGTTGATTCCAAATGCATCTTATATTTTAACGTATGTAGGTACATACATTATTTTGATTTTTATATAATTTTGAAATAATTGTATATTACAATATTGTATTATTTTGTTTCAGGTACTGATTGAATCAAGCCGGTCACCGTGTGTTACTATGGACTTAACTCCCATACACGGAATCTTCGTTCACTTTCATCTTCTTATTTTTCTTTTCTTTGTAACGTTGATTTAAAATTTAAAATATATCTATAACGTGAGAGTATGAGAGGCCAGTCGTGGCGCAGGGGCACAAAGTGTGGCTGTAAAATCGATTGGTTGTGGGTTCGATCCCCACTCGAAGAAATAAAATATTTATTTACATTTATATATTCATTTCTTCGCTCTGGTGTCGAGGCAAAGCGCGGCATTGAGTTCCGCCACTCAACACGTAATGCCTCTAGAACGGAAAGGAGGAGGGAAACGGAGTATCTTAACACTAGGTTTCCTCTGTCTACCCTGCTGTGTGCGGGATACAGTGTGAAGCTGATTTATTTGATTTATTTACATGAGAGTTCCCTATATTAGACAGCGATATATTAGACAGTATGCACCTATTAGATAGTATGTGATCAGCAATTAAATCGATACATCGAATTACGTAGCATTAATGTTGACTCAGTGAAAATTGACCGGTGAAATTTATTAGGAACGTACATAGTAGGTATTAGATATATCGATTATTATTATCATTGAACAATACAGATACAATATTTTAAAAGATATTTCGATATGTTTTTTCTCTAATTTTGCGTAATAATCGGACGTATCGGACGTTCAGTTACGACTGAAGATTATTTTATTATACAACGATTTTCTATGTCATTTGGAGAAACATTATTTTGCACTTCACTTTTGGGATAATTTTTCTTTATTTTTATTATGGTAAATTCTTACTTCCTACCAAATTTCATAACTGTAGGTCCACGGGAAGTCTATAGGTTTTGATTATGCGGCGAAGTCCATACAAAATGCAGCAAATGCAAATGTTCGTATCACAAGATCGAGCATTTATGTATTGATTAGATAGATAGACAGATAAATGGTTTCGACAGACGTACAGACTGACAACAATGTGATCCTAAAAGGGTTCCGTGTTCACCTTTAGAGATACGGAACCTTAAAAGTTAAGGCTAATACAATAAAGCTGTAAACTCAGATGTAATAAAGCTGTCAATATACATATATGTTATACTTGTCCACTCTTCTCAGTGGGAGACGTCGTGTTACAGACATTTACTCACTTAATATGGGTAAGTACCTTTTTAGCAGAGCTCCTGCTGAGTTTTTCGCACTACACGTGAAATAATCACTGGCAAAAATAACTCTTCATATTACGTTGAATATGGCTATAAATGATATAATATTATTAGTACTTTTATATGGAGGTCAGTCGTGGCGCAGCAGCACTTTAAGCGCGACAAATTATGGATACGATTCCCAATCGAGAAAATGTTTTTTTATATTTTCAATTCCTTGCTCTGGGAAAAAAGCACAGCGCGGCGTTGAGTTTCGTCACTTAACACGCAATGTCTCCAAAAGTTACAATAATAGGAACTGTTTATTTAGTTAAAATAATAGAAAAAAAATTAAATATCATTACGTCCTTTTAATTTCCATTCTAATTATTTTAAATATTATAAAGGTTAAAAAAATATTTTAATAACAGTTAACGTCTAAGGCTAAAATGATTTATTACAGTTTAAAAGCAGAACGGCTGTGGCTCAGCTTACATGAATAATAGGATAGCGAAGCGCCGACCGATCGATTGTGCTTCTATACGAAACTGTTTTACATATTTTTGTATCCCAATATAACTTTTTTAGACATTTTTGTTATTGTTATTGAAAATATAAGCTTCCAAAGTATATATGGATCTCTTACAGTGAGGTCTTCGTGGGATAGTGCGACAGCGTTGGAATGTAAACTTGATTATTGTTTCTTTTAATTTTCTTTTCATTTTTGGTTTTTTTACTAAATGTCTCAAAAATTGGACGGAGTAACTTAACACTAGGTTCACTCTGCATATTTTGCTATATGCTTTATAAATTTATAATATAGCAGAACCAAGGAACCAAGGAAGTACCTAAATGGGAATAGAATGTCTTAACACCAGATTCCTCGGTTCACTCTACCTACCCTGCTGTTACTGTATACAGATACAGTGTGCACGATTTTTTTTTAGTAAAGCATAAGTTCTTTTTCTATCCACATGTGCACACTATTCACGAATTTGGTATTTATAGTGCAATATTACATTTCATATTAACACTTTATATAAATTTTATCCATAATTTCATATAAATTATAATATATCAATAACGTATTATGAATAAAATATAAACACCTTATAATTTAACTGTTCAGTTACAGCGTGGGCGTAGAAACCAATGCCATTAATAACTCTACCAATAAAAAAGTTATTTAATTTGATGCAGTTCCTGTTACTTTTAGTTTTTATAATGATTCTATAACGGTTTGTATACTGTTATAGTTTCTAAGTAAATTGGATTATCATTTTATTTCTATATCGTTTTATTTATTATCATTTTATTTCTTTCCAAATGTTTCTAATTAAATCACTTCTTATTATATGTTTTTTTCACTGGCCTCACTCAATGGCCTTATAACTATAAAATGTATTATTATATGTAAGATGTCTCTTGCATGCACCAGTACTGGCCTTAAATCCCATTAAATTGGTTCTCTTTGCGCCGTGCCTACTCCAAGGAAGATGTTGGTAGTTCAAAAATCGCTTTTACTTTCTTAGTTTCACTTTGTTCAAAAAGTTACAATTTTTTTTATAAAATCATACTACCATAACTTCTATGTATTCATTTCAATTTCCTACAATAATAACGTTAAATTTTGTTGTGTTAAATCATCGTATTTCAGCAAAAGTCTATACAACATAAAACCTTTTTATTTTGATAGATGTCATATAAAATCAGTAGTAATGTTGAATAATGGATAACCCGAACCCAACCCCATTTTATACATTTAGGAGAGTTTCCGTACAAGCTTATTCGAAGGCGTTAAAAGGAATTGATGACATAGCACTTTATATATTGATGCTATATTAAAGTTATTTTCTAGAAATAAATAGTTCATTGTTTTTTTAGTAAACTTATGTAAATATTTTTGTTTTAAAAATTAAAATCGGCTTCACGTTCACGTGTATCCCGCACACTTCAGGGTAAACAGCGGGAACATAGATTTAAAATACTCTGTTTCCCACTTTCCGACGATTTTTTCGAGGCATTGCGTGTTGAGTTGCGAAAGTCAACTCCGGGATTTTGCCTTAATGCCAGAGCGAAGAAAATATAAATATTAATAAATAATAATTCGTTTTGTCGAGTGGGGATCGAATTCACAACCGTCGCTTTACAACCTTTGTTCCCCTGCGCCACGACGTGACGGCCTCAACTTACTTTTGTTTAAGAATGTAAAATTTATTACATATAGCCATTATTGGTTGAAAATTACATAAAATATTCCTTGAATGAGGACAGAGCGTCAGCAGCGTCTTATTTCAATATACATTATGTAAACATTTATATTATTAATAGGTACTTAGTAGTATTAATAATGCATAAGTTTTTTTTTTCAATTTAATTTTCTATATTCAATAAATAAATTATAATTGCATTCATAGGGACAAACGCTTTAATATTGCTGATACGTTCGAATAAAAAAATAGTGATATTATATAATAAGAGTATTTCAGAAGAAGAATGAAAGAAAGATTATTGCTGTGGAGATGTGGATATGCGGAGTCAGTTCAGCTGATTAAGAGATACACAGAATAGCAGGTACTAGCGAGGATTTTACGGTGAGAATGAAGAACACACATAGGTGGTTTTGGTTCGTCAAACGAGTGAATGCTGAAAGAATGGCAAGAAAGATTTATAAAGGAAAAGTGAGCGGTAAGAGACGTCGGCGGATACCTCGGTTGACCTTCGAAAACACAGTATCAAAGAACGTAAAAAGCTTGAGGACTCTTCGGAAGACATTTATGAAGAGATTGATGACAGTGGACGAGGCGAGTGAAAGAAAAAGAAATAAGTTTTATTATTAAAATCTTACTATTTATGATACAATTAAACTATAAAATTAATTAAAAATGTATACCTACTCAATACATAAACATGATAGCGGTGCACGCTTACAAAAAATTGCATTACTTCGCGCTTTGTTCGTGTATTGACACGAACCCCGCAAAATACCCCGAGGACGCGGCTCGGGTTGCGGACATGTGTATGTATCGCCACGTGAAAGGGTCATATGATATACTTCAATAATAACTCTTTTGAAACCATCATCCCTGAAATTTGTTTTTATTTCACCCGCATATTGGATTTTTGTTAAATTTTTATTTTTAAGTTTAGTTATATTCTTTAGTCTTTTTAATCAATGTAGTATATTACATTTCATAAGATATCATTGGAGGCCGTCGTGGCGCAGGGGCGCAAGGATATGACTGTAACAAGACGGTTGTGGGTTCTATCCACACATAGGGGAATATCTTATTAATATTTTCATTTCTTCGCTCTGACATAAACTTTCATCAAATTCAACATTGAGTTTTCCCACACAACACGCAAAGCATCGAAAAATTCGGCGGAAAGTGTGCAAAGGAGTGTCCTAACACTAGGTTCCCTCTGCCAACCCTACTATATGAGGGGTACAGTGTGAAGCTGATTATTATAATATTAAATGTATTTCATTTCATCAAATACAATTTTATTCCTATTTAAAATGAATTAAATTATTTAAATTACAAATTGAACGTTTCACTCTAAAATTTATGTAAATGTCCAAAGTGAATAGCTACTTGTAAATGTTGTCCCAAAACTACGGAACGAAATCTGCGTTGGTAATGAAAGACGAGGCTACAGCGAGCCCTTATCCGAACCAGCGCTAATGCCTCCAAATGACTCTTGACATAAAACTAGCTATATCATGAATAAGGGATGGAACAACTTTAAAACATCATTATCATTAAAAAACGTCAAATATTTTTTGAAGTGGAGTGGAAAACTACTGTACGGGGCCAGTCGTGGCGCAAAAAGACTTTAAACGCGACTGGTTGTGGGTTCAATCCCCACTCGAGGAAGTAATATATTTTCTTAAATTAATATTTTCATTTTTCGCTCTGCTGTTCCGTCACTCAGCTCGCAATGCTTTCAGAATTCGGTGGAAAGTGGAGAACGGAATGTTTTAACACTAGGCTCTCTCTGCCTAACCTGATGTGTGCGGGATACAACGTTAAGCTAATTTATTTTATTTTATTAATATAATAAATCTGTACAGGCACTACTGTAACACGATCGAATCGATTTTTAAATATATATTTGCAAAATCTTGTAAAAGATTAGTTTTATAATTTTCTTATATAACTTTGTGGAATGTTAAATGGTATTTATCTTCTATATATTATTTATTAAATGGGTGCTAATATGTATGTTTGTTTATTGAATTATTTAATTATGCAAATCATGTTTATAAAATGAATATCATTAAAGTTTCCGATTGATAGCGCTTATAGAATAATTTAATCTAAATGTATTATTTATTACATATATAAATATTGTAAAAAGAGATAAACACAAATCACAGCATCCGTATGTGCACTTGCAACATAGAATAATATTGTTAATAATTGATAAATAATAAAATGATTATTATTATGCGGCGTTCACTTCCGCCATTCAACACATAGTGACTCCAGAACCCGGTGGAAAGTGGGGAACGGAAGTGTCTTATTGGAATCGGAATTTCCTTACAATAGGTTCCTAGGTTACCCTTACCTACCCTGCTATATACAGGATACAGCGTGAAGTTGAAATGATTATGTTAAACATAGTTCCGATATAATAAATAACATAATTATATTAAAAGAAACCCAATTCAAAATAATACGTGTAAAATTGTAAAATCAGCATTGGATCTAGGTATACTTATTTGTAATAGGATATTAGACATTATATAGCAATAGATTTAGCAATCCTATAAATAAAATATGTTGTGCCGTAAGGGCACAAGTTCGGTTCCCACTCGAGGAAATGAAATATTTAATATTTTCATTTTCGCACTCCGTTACTTAAATCGCAATGCCTCCAGAATTCGGCGGATCAAAAGAATCTCAATGGGGACGGAATGTCCTAACACTAGGTTCCCAGTTTCCCTATGCCTACCCTGTTATTGGACCCTGCGATACAGCGTGAAGCTAAAGAAAACATATAAAACTTAACAACGGAATTACAACATACTTTAGCACTTTCTGTGTTGTGTAGAAGGTTAGTCACTATAATATTAAAACGCCTCTTAAGTACGATTATGGCACGTTTGAGTTTTAAACTTTGGCCTTCAAGGACGGAAATGCAGTTCTAAATTGTTGACCTTAGCTGTATGTTCCGTTTGACGTTTTATAGTTGGACTTTTGTTATGCAAAAACTATCTTATGTTGAACTATTTGATACAGTGCCAACTCACCTTGTGAGTATTTTCAGTTTGGTTTATGTCAGTTCATTATATGGTATTAACTTCTGTGCATTCAATGTCGCTAATAAAATTAAAAGTAATAATTTTATTAATAGAAGTTTTATTAAAATATTAATATTTATTTATTTATTTAAAGAAGGTTACTTTATGACAAAAATGCTCTTACATATATGGAGAAATGCCATTTTACTTGACTTTTGGAACACTAAAGTGTGTTAATAATTAGCACCTTTTATGGCTTTTTAGCTTCGGCTGAATCAAGGTAAGGTATGCAGATCAATCAATCTCGTATTAAGACACTTCAAACCTTGTCGCCGGGCTTTAACCAGAAAAAAACTCATTCCCATCGAGTAGGAATCGAACCTACAACCATCGCGTTTGACTGTAAACGTTGTGCGACAGCGCTACCTCTATATATACAAGAAACATAGATATAAAACATACATTAAATCAAACCTAAAACTCTACATCAAAACCTAGTATAGTATTTAACTAAAGCGAAAGACGCGACTGCATGTAAAGTACGTAAAGGTGCAATTTGCAGCCTGGAACTAACTACTAACAATAAATAAATTAACACCACGTCAGCTCGAGCTCCGCTTCGCCCGCTTTCTGTGTCTACACTATACAGTGTACCGTAGTGATTACAAATATTTACCTCTAACTCTTAACTATTTTACCTTTACGAAAGTAAATTTCACCTTACAGCATGTTCTAAAACAACTTCGTTGATACTAATGTATTGAAAGTTAAGTAATGTAGTGAAATAATCGAAATAGTTAATTTTAGTTATTTGGATACTAGTTATTTTTATATGGAAGATATATGTATGAGAAAATTTATTATTGGGCGTATTTGTCAAAGTAAAAGATATTGATTTTTTTTGTCGTCTTGTCTGTTTGCCTGTGCGTTTATTCACGCTAATCTCAAAATTGGCTTAACCGTTGTCATTATTATATTTAACTTCCCTTAACATTCAGAGCTTAAAGTTATAATATTATCCAGATTTGACATGAAAGCCATTTAGATAGACGTTGCAATCGCGTCGCTAGTATATAAACATACAACTCTTTATATTTAACCAGAAATAGTATATTTACTATAGTAGTTTAATATTTTCTATCATACAAAATAATATAAAATCATTCAAATTCTAATATGTAGATACTTTAAATAAGAAAACGTAATATACAATCTAATATAAAGAAAATAGTCATATCATTTTAAGCTTATCCAGGCGGGTTTATTCTATTCAACTGACTCGAGTGGGTCTAGATCCGTAATCATATGTCGACGTGAGAGATATACTAGGATATTTGCTCTAAAACCTCGCCCGAGATATTTTCTAAACTCGTAATAAGTTCTATTATATACACAAAGGAAGATTTGTATGAAAAGCACTCTAGTTTTTAATAAAAAAATTTCAGCTTCACGCTGTATCCCGCATACAGCAGAGTAGGCAGAGGGAACCTAGTGTTAAGACACTCCGTTCCGCACTTTCTGCCGAATTCTGGAGGCATTCCGCGTTGAGTGGCAGAACTCAACGCCGCGCTTATCCTCGACACCAGAGCGAAGAAATGGAAATATAAATTTAAGTAAATATTTCATCTCCTCGAGTGGGGATCGAACCCACAACCAGTCGGTTTTACAGTCACACATCGTGCCGCTGCGCCACGACTGGCCTCATTAATAAAATGCTTTCAAATAATTTCAATTATATATAAACAAATACTTGTGTTAAAAAACAATGAAGCCTTCGTGATATAATTAGGATGTCTGTGGCTGCAGACGTAGGCTGTTGGTTCGAATTTTCCTGGGGTTGTTATTTTGAAATATGGTTAGACAAAATTTTACGTTTTGGCCGACACCCAGATACAATGTTTTTATGAGGGCGGAAAGGGAAGAGGGTGTGATTTATAATCTACATATCTACCCGTAAAGTACGAGAGATATGGAAAATTTGCAAAATTTGTTACCTAAAGAATTTTATTGTACAAATATGGCTAAATTATCATTATTATTTCTTTTGAAGGATTAATCTCTAAAAAAATGTTTGGCATTTAAGAGTTTTTTCTGTGTTTGACACCTTTATGTCGCTTTCAGAAAGCATATATGTATAGGTTTTATTACGTCACGTTAATCGTTTTAAAAGTAACCCACTGTACCTAGCTGTACCTATTTACCTATAGTTGCTTAAGGTACATAGAATGTGTCATGACTTATATAAAGCTTAGCTTAGCTATTTCCTTTTGATCACGAAGGCAAGACTACAGGTAAAAGATCGATATAAATAAATATCGATGCACCATTATCCTCTACAATTTTTTTCAAGATTTGAGGCCAGTCGTGGCGCAGGGGCACAAAGTGTGACTGTAAAACCGACTGGTCGTGGGTTTGATCCACACTCGAGATGAAATATTTACTTAAATTTATGTTTCCATTTTTTCGCTCTGGTGTCGAGGACAAGCGCGGCGTTGAGTTCTGTCACTCAACACGCAATGAATCCAGAATTCGGCAGAAAGTGGGAGACGAGAGTGTCTTAACAGGTCAGGTTCCCTCGCCTACTCTGCAGTTTGCGGGATACAGCGTGATTAAAAAAATATATATATTTTTCAATATTACCAGTTGGCGTACGCAAAACAACACATACCTACATACGCGCCAGAAATCTTAGCCAACAGAAGTTTTGTTGCTTCGATACCCTTCAGTTGAGATAAAACATGAAAGCTGAATATTCCTATGCGGAATGGATGCAGATAGCCGCCGTTCAAATTGGGGTCGCTATGAGATCCGCATTGATGTTTCACACATCCGCATTCAGCCCGCGCCAGTGATTGTTCCCGTGTAATTATTGTTTGTTAATGGCGATCGTAGTTTGTGCTTACCGTTTCGTTTGGTTTGGGAAACGATGACGTATTTACTGGAGGATTGCCTTGTTTTCTGCAGTCAGCCAGTATTGGTTTTAATCGATTTTTTTTTTATTGTAAAACGTGATTCAGCTGAAATGTTTAATTTGTAGTATAAAATTTAATTGACTTTTAAGTTAAATACTTTTTTATTGTTTTTTATATTGAGGCCGTCGTGGCGCAGAGGCATAAGTGCGTGACTGTAAACGCTACTGGTTGTAGGTTCGATCCCCACTAGAAGAAATGAAATATTTAATATTTTCATTTCTTCGCTCTGGTGTCGAGGCAAAGCGCGGTGTTGAGTTCCGCTACTCAACATAAAGTCTTAAGAATAAGTTCTAAGTCTTAAGTCCTTGAAACTGATTTATTTAATTCGATTTGATTTTTTTTATTCGACAATGAATCGAGAATATACAATATATTATTAATTAATAGTAATTTCTATATTTCCTTTTTTTTAAACTAATTTAAAACTACATATTAGGCTGAAAGTTTTAATTGAACCCACGTCGTGTTTAACGCTGATAGTGTAGAGTGTAGTTCAAAATAGTTCACGTTTAGGTAAACATAGTTAACGTTTATAGTGAATTAAATGAAGTGCCACAAGCCGTAACTCTAACCGTAAAGCATATCGGGTGTATTAGTGCCTGTATTTCTGAATTCAATATATTTTATGTATTTACATGAGTTTTAATTAAATTTTGATTTATTTATATAGGTATTTATTGAGGACGTTGTGGCGCAGTGGGGAAGCGTTAGAATGGTCGTGGGCTCGATTCCCATTCAGGAGAATTCTTTTATTTAATTTATTTTTATTTCTCTGCTTAAGTACATAAAACGCCATTCAACAGAAAACATAAAGTTTCTTGCAATTGCCTACCCTGTCTGCGGAAAAAAGCGTGAAGTTATTTATTTTTTAAATACAGTCAATTATCTTGTGAAATCTTCTAAAGTAAAAAAAAGAGCTAGTGACGAATATTTATATGCAGATAATTATATAGGTATGTCAATAAAAAGGAAATATTAATACTTATGAATAAATGCATTTCATACTTGTTTAATAAGTTTATTTATATAATTTCCTTATGAAGTACAAGTAATAATATATCTTATTTATTTCTTACTTATATAATAAATATATATATTTTTTTTGTGTATATATATAACGTGTGTGTGCTTCTCTATCTCTATCTCTATATATTATAAAATAAGAACGATTTTTTTCTCTGTCTGGCCTTTCTACGTTATCTTCTTCTAAACCACCCAACGGATTTTGATGCGGTTTTCACCATTATGTAGAGTGTTTCTCAGGGAAGGATTATATATGGTTTATTATATGTATATTTTATTGTAATTTGACATAAATATGATAAATGTGTATAAAGTCCTACCCGTTCAGACACTTTCACGCATGCGCTGCTTTAATGGTA
>DWQW01002620.1:0-25945 GCA_018249695.1 Heliconius erato demophoon | reverse complement strand
ATTTATGTAGCTCCATAGCAAACATGTTCTCCAAAGTGAATCGTTCCGGCGACATGTCGAACTCCTGGCCTGTGGACCAATATTTGACCGCGCTTATTTGTGTACCCAACAAATATTCCAGCTAAAGAGTAAACTTGTGTATGTTGCCAAATCAAAAAATGGAAAAACGACAATATGGACTGTTATTCCTAGGAAAAATACAATCTGTATGATTTATAGTACAACCCTTGTTAGTTTTAATAGCTTTAACTGTGTTTTTTCAATGTGAAAATCTTATAATTCCCAATCGTTTTTTTTTTCAAGTTAATTTCTATATACATACGTACCTACTAATATATATCTTTACTAGATTTAGATTAAATAATATATATAGATACAATAATATCGACAATATAGTAAATAATTAAAAATTTTAATTTTTATGCTATTAGGCAGAGACTCCAGAATCCGGCAGAATGTAGGGAACGGAGTGTCTAACACTAAGTTCCCTTTGCGTACCCTGCTGTGTGCCGGAAACAGCGTGAAGCTGATTGGATTTTTTTACTATTAGAGTTTAATCCGACAACCGCCAAATAGTACACCCTAATTACACGCTAGTGTTACAATAATACAATATTTAAAATTAATCTTATAGGCATATATGTATTGGAGGCTAGTCGTGGCGCAGCGGCACAAAGTGTGACTGTAAAACCGACTGGATTCGATTCCCACTCGAGGAGATGAAATATTTACTTAAATTTATATTTCCATTTCTTCGCTCTGGTGTCGAGGCAAAGCGCGGCGTTGAGTTCTGCCACTCAACACGCAATGCCTCCAGAATTCGGCAGAAAATGGGGAACAGAGTGCCTTAACGCTAAGTTCCCTCTGCCTACCCTGCTAATTGTGCGGGATACAGCGTGAAGCTGATTTATTTATTCATATATGTATAATATGTCTAAGTTACCTGTTTTCGCCATCAATTCCTTCCAATGGCGTACTCTCATCGCTTCGTTTTTGAGTGAAACCATAAGAGGCACTACATTCTTGAACTGTTTCATTTTCAGGTCCAACATCAAACCTGTATTCGTGAGACGTACTGCTTTTGGCAGTTTTCTGAACAGAAATAAATAAGAATTTAAAAACTAGCATAACTTAATTAAGTCGTGAGGCCGTCGATATCGTGGCACGTGGCCGTAGTGGCACGTAATGGCGACGATTGTGGGTTCGATTCCCACTCGGTGGAATTAATGATTAATTTTATTTCTTAGCTCTGGTAGCAAGGCGAAACGCGGCGTAGACTTCCGCATCTCAGCATGCAATGCTTCAAAAATTCAATGGAAAGTGGGGAACGGACTGTCTTAGCACAAGGTTCCCTTTGCCTATACATAATCTTACATATATAGCAGGGTGCTAAATTTGTAAAATTTAATTACAAACAGCAGATTATAAATTTTAAGCATGGATTTTATAAATGGATATTCCCTCTATTTTAGATATACAATATCATAGTATTGTAGTATGAGTAATTTGTTTCAAAACAATGATATTTATATTGTTGTGGCCACTATAAAAGTATTTTTTATAATATACTGCGAGTATTTGAATTTTTAATATAATTTCTTTGAAAAAAAATAACAGTCACCATTATTTTACGGACAGATTTTTAAAAATGCAAACAGTTAAATATTAAACTAATAAATATCCTTAAAATGTAAATAGCAACCTGTACTCCTTAAAGAACTGTTCGATGCCGTCCACCAAAGCCTGTGGATTCAAATTGACCCAAAGCGTCTTGGCCCAGGTTTCTCTTGCATTTTTCTGTGCTTTATATATTTTATAAATCTGTTCCATTGCCTGGTAATCTGTCTTCGCTCGGTTGAAGCTGGAGAAATCCGCGAGAGGATTGTCGAAAAGCTGTTCGGCCGCTTGGAGTACCTTTTTACGAGATTCTAATTCGTCGAAATATTTGGCGTATTCCTAATGGACGAAATATTTTTTTTTAAATAAATTAAATTAAATCAACTTTACGTTATATCCCGCATATAGCAGGCTAGGCAGAGGAAACCAAGTGTTAAGACACTCTGTTTTCCATTTTCCACTGAAGTTTGAAGGCATTGCGTGTTGTGGTACTCAATCAATCAGTGGTGGTACTCAACAACTCTGGTGGTAGCCACTAGGTTGTCACCAGAGGTTGAGAATTTAAATAAATTTTTCATTTTCTCGAGTGTAGATGGGATCGTCAACCATGTTTAAAATACTGTAGACTCTTAGGATGTTTATGTTTCTCTTAAGATTAAATTATAGCCAAATGGCATTTAAATTTTGACTACTGTGAAATATGTATGTATATTTACATACGTACATAAATAATAGAAGTAGTAATAGAGATTAATTGAAGATTTATTTTATAAATATTTTAGAATCAACAAAACAGTAGACTGTTAATAAAATATTCATTTTTAACATGAAAAGATGCAATGAAGAAAGACCAAGGCATAAGCGTGTGATAGTGAACGTGACAAGTTGTGGGTTCGATTCCCATTCGGGAATATGAAATATTAAATATTTTCACTTGTCTGCTCTGGTGTCGAGGAACAGCGCGGCGTTGATTTCCGCCACTCACGACCCAATGCCTCCAGAATTCTGCGGAAAATGGGAAACGGAGTATCTTGACACTAGGCTCCCTTTGGCTACTCTGCTATGTGCGAGATACAGCGTGAAACAAAAGACAAGATATTAAGCAACTTGTGTAAGTTGATATGACTACAAAAATTATTAAGAATTCCTTCCTTGAAACATTTTGTAACCAGAACAAGTAACAAGTCACGTACTTTCACTACTTGCGCATACATACATATTTCGTAATAGTAGTAAGTATTGAGATTTTAGATTCGTCATTACAACGGGGGCGTAGCTCAGATGGTAGAGCGCTCGCTTAGCATGCGAGAGGTACCGGGATCGATACCCGGCGCCTCCAATTTTTTAATTTAGTATGTATATTTCTTTTATATTTTCCATCTTTGAGGTTACCACGGTGTTGGGAGACAGCCTCCTATTGCGAACGCGATGGTTGCTGGCAATATAATCATTTTATTTAAATCAGCTTCACGCTGTATCCCGCACACAGCAGGGTAGGCAGAGGGAACCTAGTGTTAACACTCCTGTTCCCCACTTTCTGCCGCTTTTATTTAAATCACTATAATTTTAAACAGTTGCCGCCGTTGTGTCTGCTGTGTGGGAAAAAGCACGAAGCAAATAAAAAGAAATATATATACCCAGCAATTTTTTTATTAATCTTAACGATTCAATATAATATTATATTTTTTGTTCCAAAAATATCTACATCTATATTAGGGTGATATAATAATAAAACTTATAATAATATGTACCTACATAAAAAAATAATAAATTAGCTTCACGCTGTATCCCGCACACAGCAGGGTAGGCAGAAGGAACCTAATGTTAAGACACTCCGTTCCCCACTTTCTGACGGATTCTGGAAGCATTGCGTGTTGAGTGGCAGAACTCAACGCCGCGCTTAACCTCGATACCAGAGCGAAGAAATGGAAATATAAATTTAAGTAAATATTTCATCTCCTCGAGTGGGGATCGAACCCACAACCAGTCGGTTTTGCAGTCACACCTTGTGCCACTGCGCCACGACCGGCCTCGGCCTCTATATACCTACATAGGTTTTTAAAAATATGCTGCTCATATAAGACCCAAATTTAAAAAATAATATCTGAATAACAGGTAACAATATTTTTTAGCTTCACGCTGTATCCTGCACATAGCGGGTTAGGCAGAGCAAACCTGGGAACCTAGTGTTAATAAGACACTGCAATTCCATTAAGACACATTCGTTCTCCACTTGCCTCCAAATTCTGAAGGCATTGCGTGTTGACTGGCAGAACTCAAGACCATGCTTTGCCTCGACACCAGTGCAAAGAAATTAAAATTAAAAAAATATTATATCCCCGATTGGGAATCGAACCCACGACTTTTCTCGTTTACATTCACACTCTTGTGCCTATGCGCCAGTACTGGCCTCAAGGTAACAACATGTTATCGATATTTATTGAACATACAATATTTTATCAAATATTTTATTATATTTTATTAAATATCAATGTCCACACTTCATAAATTGCTGTCATAATAAGCAATTTTAAGCAATATTATTGCTTAATATAAATTATCACTTTTTTAAAGTATCCTATAGAAAAAACTAATAATTTTGTCACGGGGGGCGTAGCTCAGATGGTAGAGCGCTCGCTTAGCATGCGAGAGGTACCGGGATCGATACCCGGCGCCTCCAACTTTTTTTTTATATTTTTGCTTTATTTGTTTAGTTTTATACAAAGTACTTACTCCGTTCACAGCATTCCACCCAATTGATATTGAGATTGCGTGTTGAATGGCGGAACCTAACGCCGCGCTTACTTTTCTTACCAAAGCGAAAAAATAAAAAATATGTATTCGTCAAGTGGGAAAAATACATTTAAGCTGGAAGTTGTTAATAAATTTGTATATTGTGACTTACTTCCATAAGCATTAAGCCTCTATCCATATCATCACCAACAGTGCCAGGTCCTACCGTGTCAAATTTCTCCACAAAATCGTCTAGTTCTCTGAGAAAATTGGATATTTCCACCACATTCATTTTGGAGAATTTTTCCTTTGTTTGTTCTAGGGTATTTCCCCTAAATAATGCAGTTTGATATAGACTGCCCCATGATGTTTCTAGATTTTTAGCGAAATCTACATCACCATCTGGTACCTAAAAAAAATGTATTACTTAAATAAAAGCGGGCCAGTTGTGGCGCAGGGGCACAAACCGGGATACATCGTGAAGCTGATTTATTTATTTTATTATTTAAATAAAAGGAATATACGAGTACATATTAATAATATCTTTAAAAAAAATATTTTCTTCTTTCCAGCTTGGGCATCATTGACATATTTAAATTTTTAAATTAAAGTGATAGCAATAATTTCTTAATTCCATTTGTTTAAAAAATGTTATTTCACTAAATAAATATTCATATCGCCTCTTGTCGGACCAGTCCGCCAGCGAAAGGTTGCGGGTTCAACTCCCACTCGAGGAAATCAAATACTTAATATTTCATTTCTTTTCTCTGGTGCCGAAGCGAAGCGCGGCGTTGAGTTCCATCACTCAACACACAATGCCACCACAATTCAGCCGAACGTGGGGAGCGGAGTCTCTTAACACAAGTCTCCCTCTGCCTAGCCTGCTTACATGCGGGATACAGCGTGAAAGTGAAAAAATAATCGCCACTTACATCAATACCATGTTTCCGGAGCATAAGGAATAGTTCTTGCATATTTTTAAATTTAACCTCAGCAGTTATAGTCAGTTGTTGGACCTGAGTGATGGTCGCCATCACTAACTTGAAATCTTCCAGGCCTTTTATATTCATATTCATTGTCATTCGAAGCGACTAAAATAAATAACTTTATTTATATTTTTATTTATAATATATTAATCGAAATATTAATATACTTTTTTCAATATTATAATCCGCGTTATGTCTGCCTTTTGTGCATATTTGTTTATTTAAATTATGCACAACAAACAATAAATAAAATGAAATATTTAAAATTTACTATTACTCAATAAAAATGTAAAGCATTTAAAAGTCATTGTAGGACAAGTATTTTTTTTATATTGCTTTTTTAAAGAAAATAAAAAGAAATTAACGCTAATAAAAAACATACAGAATTGTCATTAAAGTCAATATAACATATAACAAGAAAATAACGCATTAACACTTAGATAAAGTAAATTTTTATCTATATATATATAAAAGGACACATGTACCTGACTGACTGAGGTGACTCATAAAAATATTTCATTGACCACGTGTTTCATGGTTTTTTAGAATTCACCCCCTAAGGGTTCAAATGAGGGGTTAAAAGTTTATATAGAATAAAAAAAAATAATAATAAAAATTTAAATTCAGACTGTTAAAATTATTTTATTTCGTGGTTTTTTTAGAATTCACCCCTTAAGGATGCAAATAAGCGGGCGAAGCCGCGCGCGTCCACTAGTTACTTATAATAAAATAACACAAAATTTTAGTAACCTCCATTTGATTCTTCAAATCGTGCATATTCATTCTGGTCTTGGATGCTATACAATGACCTAAAATGTTCTTCCATTCTTGGGCATGTCCTTGCACCTGTTGTATGATGGGTCGTAGGTTCACTCTTATAGCGCCTATATCTACAAACTTCACGTGAGAATCCAAATCAGATATGATGTCTTCAAAGAAGAAAAACTTTTCATCATATTTCTGAATTTGTTCGTGTTTTTGTATGTATTTCTCACAAGATAAATTTTTGTCGAATCCCCATAGGTGTTGGTATTTTTGCCATCTGTTTGTTGAGAAAAAATAATTTCTAAGCTGATAGTGTAAAAATCTATATAAATATAAATAAATCTAGAAAAAAAATTAAATAAATAAAATGTATAATACAGTAAATAGAAAGAATGTAGAGTCAAAACACTTATTTTTTTCAATTTCCTTCCTTTTTATAGATAACTTCAAATTCAACTCACTTCTGTATATAAACATTGATATCTTGCGTCAGTCTATATATAGTGTCCTGAATAAGTAGTGTTAGGTCATTGATGGCGACCACGCGTAGAACATCTTCAAAATAGGAGAAGACGTAGAAGTCGTTGCCGGCTGCTGCGACTATGCGTTGTGGAGGACAAGGTAGGCACGTCTTCTTCATCCAACGTGGAAAAGCTGTCAATCTAAAAAAAATATTTGAGATATGCATATATAGATAGATATACATATATAGATTTTTCGGACAAACGAAAAACGTAATTTTTACTTGATTATAGAAAATATACTTGAGATATTTTTTTATGTAGGAAAAAAATATTTATTCAAAGACAAAATAAAAATTTGGACGGAGCATGATAAGAACGTACGGCTTAGTGATCAGACCACTTGGGCAGTTTCTAGGAGGTGCGGGTTCAAGGCTCGCTACGTTAAAATTCTTATACGTTTTTTGAAAAAAATGTTCACTTGATACTGTATCAAATAAAAATCAGCTTTGTTATAAGTTAGCTTACTCTTTTTTTTCATTCCTACACGATAATATTTTGTGAACATCTAATTTACCGAATGGTTGATACTTTGCCTAATTCAAAGACATTAGTGTTTCAATATAAAACTGATAGATAACTAAAACAAAAATTGTAAAATATAATTTAAAATTAATTACCTATTAAGAAAATGTTTAATATTATATCCTAGTATATTGCAGGTTTCGGCGGCGGTGGGGCGCATAGCGATGTCGGGCGGCGCGAGGACCGCGTCCACTTGGAAAAGAGGAATTTTCTCGCTGAGACTTACTTGGAAGTTTTTAAGATTTTCCAGTGTTAATCTGTTGAAAAATATATGTGTTTCTTTTTATAATTTATGAATAGTGAGCTTAAGAGACAAAAATAAAAAAAAAAAAAAACATTATGTACATAATATACATACGAGTAATATATATACGAGTACATGTATGTCTGTATAGAAATATGAACTAGCCTGTAATTTTTGTTATCAAAATATTGAGAATTAGCAAGTCACTACTTACTTATTATTATTTATTTAATATATAATATATGACTATCCTTACTAAAAGAAAATATATATTTTTTAATAATAAATCGAATAAAAAAGAACTTAATATACTTACGTAACCAAACTCTTGAATATTTTCTTCTCCCAAAATATGTAATAATCTGACATAACGTCACACTTGCCGGTGCTGGTGCCCAGTATCAAATACTCCAGCTTCATCAGATTGGGCCCGATGCGGTCATAGAGGCGGGAGAGCATCGCTGTTCTTTCTAAACGCTCATTTTCTACTTCCACGAAATATGTCTACATGAATGAAATGTTATACTAGAAATCATTACAATTTTTTTGGGTTGAAATTACTTCCCGCATGTAGCAGGATATTCAGAGGGAACCTGATGTCAACCCCTACTCTACTTTCAACCCTATTTTCGCTACATTTCGTTCTGAATTGCGATACCCGATGCCCCGTTTTGTCTTCTTATCAGAGCGAGAAAATAATTTATGTCCGCGCCACAATTGCCTTAACTGATTACTTTAATATAAAATTAAGATTTTAAAGAAAAAAAAAACAAATGGTTAAAAAACTCTGCAAACGTGAAACTAAAAAAAAAATCCAAGACATATGTGTTGTATGGCGGAAGTCAACGCCGCATTTTGTCTTGTTACCATAGCAAGGAAATGAGCTTCTGCCCCTATCCGTCAGATACAAAAGTACTACATATATGTATATAATGTTTTTTTTATTACCTTACAAGGATACAACCAAGTGGGATCTGGTTCTTGAGTTTGAGGATTAACATACTCCTTTGGTCGAATGCTGGGAAATAAATCGAATAGTTCTAATTGATCGAGCAGAAATTGAATCTCTTTTTCGACCATTTTCAACTGTTGATACACAGCCTGTAGAGAATTTTCACCTGAAAGGTATTTAATTTTAGAGACAAAACTAAAACATATCTAAAATAAGGATATGGTGATCTTCGATATTTTAAAACACAGCAATAATAAAGAAAAATCCCGCAAATACTAACGTGTTTTGTGTAACATTTTCCAATAAGTAATTTAACTTAATTTTCGAGCGATTTGAAAACTATTCTATTCTACCAATTTTCAAGTACATAAAAAAATATTGCAGTAAAAAAAGTTATTTAAACTTCTGTTACCTTTAGTTATATCCTTTATATAATCCTGTATTCCCAAAGCAGTCCAAGTGATCCTAGTAAGTCCTGGCAGTATATGCCTTTCCATGTGCAACAGATGTTTCTTCATGAGATGAGTTTCAGAAGGGCTTAGTGACGAGGCACTCTTGTTATATTTGGCTATCACTGCCTCTAACGCTTCAAGTTCGTAGTAGAGACGAGACTTTTGCATGGATACATCACGAATGTTGGAGGGTAAATTGAATCCTGAAAGTATTTTTGCTAAATAAAAAATGTTGTTTTGGTTAGTTAAAGTTAGTTTAATTGCTCCTAGAACAGAATATTTATATAATTATTCTATTCTAATAGGGCAAACTGCGGCGTTAAACTCCGCCAATAAATACACAACATTTTTAAAATAGGTACAAAATAAATAACAACCAAGAATAGTCTGTCATAAAGCATAAATTTTCCATATGTACTCATTGAAAGATATAATAATTAGTATCAAAAAGCAAATATAACTATACTCAAAGCATATTTTTTAAAAACTAAAATTAGAATAACCCAATCTTTCCATAAGTTCCGCTTCGTGTATGATAAGGAATATCTGCCTGTCGAAGTTCGGCTGAAACGCTACGCCGTACTCCTGCAACAGCTTGTGCACTGTCATGTCCCTCCATGTCACGTCCGTCTTCAAAACAAATGATTATTTCTAATATGTGAAATTATAATTAAAAGTATATAGATATTACACTTTTTAACTTATATATATGTATGTTTATAAATAATAAAATAACATTTAAAGAATATAGAGTAAAATAATTTTATAGGAATGTTTTATGTAAAAGTAAAAAAAAACTTAGAACAAATTTTATTTTTTTCATTAATTTTTTTTATAAGTGAAGCAGATAAAATCTACTAACCAGCCCTTCCTTTGCAAGCAGAGAGACGGAGCTCGGTGAGCGCACGTTCTCATAGTGCTGGCCCGGAATTCTCATTAGCATCACTGAAAAAATGTTTAATTGCTGTATTCACTACACAAATGTAGATTTTACAATATATTAGGGTAGGCAGAGGGAACCTAGTGTTACTCTGTTCCCCACTTTCTACACAATATTTGAGAATATTAATAAATAATAACTCATTTCCCCGAGTGAGGATGGAACCCACAACTGTCACATTCACAGTCATAAACTTAACTACAGATCCCAATTCAGAATGTAATAATTTATTTCAAATACTATTCCCTCAAATATTATTTGAACCCGTAACTAAGTTGTTCTATCAGACATCCCAATTATAAATCAATATAGTACTAAAACACTTACAAGCCTTATCTCTGCGACGTTTCTCAGCTATTTCCTTGTTCACAATGTCTATAGGTTTGATAGATATATTAGAAGCTTTCTTCTTAGCGACATGTGCTCTTCCAGCTGCCGTTAGTTGCATACCACGGGCTTTGGTTGGCGCTGGGTCTAAAATATTTTAAGTAATATTATCTTTTTTTTCAGCTTCACGCTGCATCCTGCATGTAGCAGGATAGACAGAGGGAACCTAGTGTTAAGATACTCCGTTCCTCAAATGTCCGCCGAATTCTAGAGGCATTGCATGATGAGTGGCGGAACTAAACGCTGTGCATTGTCTTGACACCAGAGCGAAGAAATGGGAATATAATATTTCATATTTCCATTTCTTCATTTCCTCTAGTGGAAATCAAACCCACAACTCTGAAAAAAACTTTAAAGCTATACACTTATATGAATCTAATCTAAGAATCATATAAGTGTAGCTTTAAAGTTTTGTTTTTTAGATATATAGATTATATATAAAGTAAATATAATTAATTATATATAATAATGTGTAAAATAAAAATAACGTGAAGTTAACAAATATAATATGTATTAATTGTATGTAAAAAAAAACAAATAATGTAAATAATATATGTATATGATAAGAAAATTAGATATAATAATTGCGTAAAAAAGGGTACGGACCAAGTGTCTGTAGTGCTGGACTAAATAATAAAAAATAAAAAAAATCATTTATAGGAAATAATCTCACCATCTTCCTTCTTAAAAACAACACGCAATACATTTTTCTTCATAACACCGTCAACAAACTCAGACGCGTCGGACACCCACTCCTTGAACTTGGCCTCTTCATATTCTTTTATAATCTTAGAGAACGCCTTGTATTGTAAGAACGCAGTTTTCTTTTGCTCGCATTCGTTTAGTTCTGGTACCTATATATTGAGTAAACATAATTATTACTAATTTACATACTAAGAAACATATTATCGCCAGGTGGTCATGGTGCACAGTGGCACAAGCATGCGACTGTAAACGCGAGGACTCTGGATTTGATTTCCACTTATGGGAAAGAATTATTTAATATTGTCATTTCCTCGCTCTGGTAAGCAGGAAAAGCGTTGAGTTCCACCACTTCACATAGAATGCCTCAAAAATGCGGAAGAAAGTGGAGAACGGAGTGTTACTAGATTTCCTCTGCCTACCCGGATACAGCGTGAAGCTAAAATATTTTTTTTAATTAATTTAGTGTACACACACAATAACACATTGTGTTATATGTTTTAATCTTTGTGTGTGCTTCTCATTTTAAGAATTTAAATCAAAAGTCAAATCAGCTTCACGTTGTATCCCGCACACACCAGGGTAGGCAGAGGGAACCGAGTGTTAAGACCCTCCGTTGCCCACTTTCTGCCGAGTAAGAGTTACTATTAAAAATAACCTATTACCTTGAGTAGAGCTAGAAAATATAAAAATAAAACGAATTCTTTCATTTACCTTTTGAAATTTCATAATAGGTTGTTTCATCTTATTAAACAGTGCCCTTGCCCAGTATATGGCACCAGCTACCGGTGGATGATTTCGAAGTAGGGGTGGGTTTTTTCTATAACGCTAAAAAAATATATTTTCATATGTTAAAATGGTTAAAATTATATATTATTTAATCAATTCAGGATTGTATGTGTGATATAATTTTTTATAAATGCTATTTTTTAACTCATCTATCTTTTTTTATAAAAAAAAATCGCAACTGTGGCATAATAGTTATTTATTATTAATTAATACTTACATTCTTAAAATTAAATGTAATAAAACGTCTTAATCAGCTTCACGCTGTATCCCGCACATAGCAGGGTAGGCAGAGGGAATCCTAGTGTTAAGATTCCAACAGAATATTGGAGGCGTTGCGTGTTGAGAGGTCAACGCCGCGCTTTGCCTGGACACCAGAGCGAAGAAGTAAAAATGTAAATTTAAATAAATTTTTCACTTCCTTGAGTGGGGATTGAACCCACAACCAGTCGCGTCACAATTTGTGCCCCTGCTCCACGACTGGCCACACATACTAACATTTACATTCTTAAAAAAAAATATATATATATATATATATATATATATATATATATATATATATATATATATATATATATATATATATATATATATATATATATATATATATATATATTAAACGTTTTACTGTAAATTTATCTTCAATTATGGTGATTTCCTTGATGAATTGTCTCATCACGAGGTCGAACTTGGTGGACAGTTGTCGTCTTATCGCTTCTCGCGTATCAAATTCCAAGAATTTCAGTAGCACTTCCAATGCCTCTTCTGACGACCTGTATTTTTTAAATTAAATAAATTAAATACTTAAATACAATTAAAATAACAATCTAAAGACTATATAAGATTAATATAAAAATAAAAAAAACAACCAAAAAAGTAAAACGAGTGAGGCTCAGCGAACGCTAAGACTAGAGCCACTGTGGCATAGCTCAAATTTCACTAAGATGCTCAAATTTAGATTTTTGGTCTGGTCTAGACAAAATGCAGTGTTAGGTTTTGCCATACAGTAAATTATATATCTGTTAAAGTTTCTATCCTATTTTCTGAAGTAGAGCAGAGTGCCTTATCACCAGGTTCACTGCCTACATTACAGATATTTTGTAGAAATAAAAATTAGACAGATATTTTGTAGAAATAGAATACAAAGCTGCAAGTGATATTAAAAAAATCATAAATTCTTACCGCAAATTACCAAAACTTTGGTTAATATAATTTTTGGCTTCCTCCTCGAGATATCTAACTTCGTTCCAGAAGTCCCCCATAATAACATCCCAGTTTTCCTTATTATCAAACACGAATACACTGAAATCTATGGTGCGGATAGGATAAACAAGTTTCTTGACACGCTTTCTTACGTCATCAATTTGTGTGGGATCGCTTATTATTGATTTTAATTCGTTACCAAATATTCTCTCGAAATCAATAAGAACCTAAAATAAGAATAAAATAAATCAATCAGCTTCACGCTGTATCCCGCACACAGCAGGGTAGGGAACCGAATGTTAAGGCACTCCGTTCCCCACTTTCTGCCGAATTCTGGAGGCATTGCGTGTTGAGTGGCAGAATTCAACACCGCGCTTTGCCTCGACACCAGAGCGAAGAAATGGAAATATAAATTAAGATAAATATTTCATCTCCTCGAGTGGGGATCGAACCCACAACCAGTCGGTTTTACAGTCACACTTTGTGCCCCTGCACTACCACTGGCCTCAGAGATTTATTAAAATAAGAATAAAAATACAATATATAATAATCTTATATTTGCATAAAATATGAAATCTAAATATTTATGCATAATAAAAGTAAAAGCTATTCCTAAAATAATAAACTAATTCGTAAATGTAAATTACAAATGTTTTGGTGAAATATAGGTCAATAGAAAAGACGTTTAATTGTTTTGTGTAAAACTTTGCTGAATATTAGATTCGTTAAATATTAATAATATTTGCCAATATTTGGATTCCCGTTTTGATTCGTGACGAATTGGAATACCGTCCGTCTATGATTTAGTTGTAGATTCGATTGCTTTTTAAGGGGATGACTAAACTGTAAATTTTTTGCATTTGTTCTGATCTTCTAAAAAAATGTGATATTTAGAACCGTCACGCAACACAGAATGTCTTAAATTTGGACGAAAAGTACTCAACAGAGTTTCTTGACTAGAGTCAACTAAACGTCTAAATTCTCATTGCCCACCCTTTAAAGCGTGAAGCTGAAAGCGATTTTATTGATTTCATGAAATGTTTGATAAATATAAAGAACTCGTTTAATGATATAACCGCCATATTCTTGGATTTTGAGGCCAGTCGTGGCGCAGCGGTACGCGGTATGACTGTAAAACCGACTGGTTGTGGGTTCGATCCCCACTCGAGGAGATGAAATATTTACTTAAATATATATTTCCATTTCTTCGCTCTGGTGTCGAGGCTAAGCGCGGTGTTGAGTTCTGCCACCCAACACGCAATGCCTCCAGAATTCGGCAGAAAGTGGGGAACGGAGTGTATAACACTAGGTTCCCTCTGCCTACCCTGCTGTGTGCGGGATACAGCGTGAAGCTAACAAAATTAAATAAAAATAAAGATAGACAGAATATTTGTAGAACACACAAACCTGCACAACATCACCAAGATCTCTGGCCACCGTCCCTATGTAATCAGTGCGTGTGAACAGCAAAGGCTGATCGAACTCCCATCGAGCGCCTTTACCACTAAGTTCTATATTACGTCGCGTCTCCTTATACAGTTCGTGCCACATTTCCATAATTTTTTGACCAGCTCTTGCTAACGACAGGACTTCGTCGTTTGGTTTGCTGAAGAAAGAAAAAAATGTACCTCTTTCTTTCATGTTTAATTTTTATATGCATCCTTTTGTATATATTATGATAATTTATATATGTAATATTAGTATCGTCTATGTATAATATATATTAAGAAATCTTGTTATGTTATTTATTTGTATTCATTTTACTCCTTATTATTTATGCACTACCAAGATATCTTGTACTATTGAAAGTTTACGTTAGTTAAGGTTACATGTGAGAGATTACTAATAGTGATAAGGTCCTATATGAGAAAAATATGTTTATTGTATTTTTTTTTATATTCTTATTTCTCTTGTAAAATGTGATATTTCCTCTATGTATGCAATAAAGAGTTTTATCTATCTATCTGTTTCTTTTTTATGTATAAGACGACCTATAAAATTATAATATTAAATATACGCAATTAATCCGGTTAAATAGTCCGGTTAACATTTAAAATATGTAATAATCGCGAAAATTGAAGATGTTATTAAATATGTATATGTTAGATTGTACATTTATTAAGGTAAGCTACATATATGTATATTAAATCACGCTACGACTAATAATAGCGGATGAAAACTTAAAAATACATGAATAATTTTGCAAGCATGGTAGATTGCCTAAGCGATTTTTTATGTTTTTTTTTTCAGCTCCACGCTGCATCTCGCATATAGGAGGTTAAGCAGAGGAAACCTAGTGTTAAGACACTCCGTTCCCCACTTTCTGCCCAATTTTGGAGGCACTGCGTGTTGAGTGACAGAACTGAACGCCGCGTTTTGCCTCGACACGAAGAAAGAGCGAAGAAATGGTAATATAAATTTAAATAAATATTTCATCTCCTCGAGTGGGGATCGAACTCACAACCAGTCGGATTTACAGTCACACTTCGTGCCGCTGCGCCACGACTGGCCTCAATTTTTAATGTTATCTAACATTATTCGATATCTAGTGTCAAGACACAACTTTCTTCACTTGCCTCCCGAATTGGAGACATTACGTGTTAAGTTGAGACATGTAAATAATTCAACTTACTCAAAAAGCTTATGCACGTCCAGAAACCTCTCCATCTTGTCACTCAAAGCCCACGAGATCCTCGCCAATAACGGTATCATGGTCTCATCAGTCCGGTAGCCTTTAGACAACACCCACATCATGTATATACTTTCGACTAGCTCCGGTAGCATGTCTATCACTTGTTGAAGTGAAGAATTATCTTCTATAACCTGAATTAAATTTCTTTAATATAATTTTAATGTATAAAATGGTGAGATTTATTTTAATATTTTAACAATTATATACACAATAAATCAGCTTCAGGTTGTATCTCGCATATAGCAGGGTAGTCAGAGAGAACGTAGTATTACGACACTTCATTCCCCATTTTCAGTCGATTTTATAGGACTTTGTGTGTTGCGTGGCACAAGCGTGTGATTAAACGTGACCGGTTGTGGGTTCGACTTCCACCCAAGGAAATTAAATATTTAATATTTTCATTTCTTCGCTCTGATGTCCAGGCAAAACACGGCGTTGAGTTTCGCCACTCAACACGCATTGACTCCACAATTCGGCGAAAACTGGATAGCAGATTGTCTAAACACTAGGCTCTCACTACTCTATTACATGTGGAATACAGCGAAAAAATATATATCGATTTTATTAAAAAAACCAATGTTCTTCCAGAACAATTTAGAGTGAAATAAAAATATAATTTTGAAAATTATTAATATACGATTTTTTTTCTTTTATTACGGTAAAATAGGTATTTTTTATTTAATAATGACATTATAAAGCATTGTATTCCAAAAAAAAAATTTAAATATCCGATTTGTAACATAAATACTAAAAGGTTGATAAAATCTAGTAGAAATTCCTTACAGTAAAGAAGCGCATTAACGTTGATAGGAACTTGAGATTGTCTCCCGCCAAGTTGTATTGTTCCTTTAGTCTTTCCTTATATTGTTTGAAGTCCTGCAAAGAACAAAACATATTAAAATAAACCTAAACAACATTAAATAAATAAAAAACGGTGCTTTGAGGATCGTAGGTTTGATTTCAACATGGGGGAATGAGATATTTAATATTTTCATTTCTTCGCTTTGGTAACAAGGCAAAGCGCGGCGTTGAATTACGCTACAACAATAATGCCGCGAGAAGTAGGCGGGAAGTAGGGACTGGAAGTGTCTTAATGAGATCGGAGTGTCTTAAATTTAGATTATCAGGTTCCCTTTGCCTACTCTGCTATGTGCTGGATACAGTATGAATATAAAAATATTTTTAAATTTAATCGTCATACAAACAGGTAAAACAAAAATACATAATGTTTTACCTGTAAATAACTTGATCCATATTTCTTGAGTAGGGCCAATATTTTAACAACCATCGGTTGTTTTAGTTGTTCAACAAGCAAAGATATTTCAGCATCCCTTTCACGCCAGTATTTGTATTCTGCTACAGGCCCCTCACCTTCTCGAGTCTAAAAGCAATAAGGAAAACAGTCAAATATTTCTTCACTAATCTGGCCAGTGGTGGCAAGGGAGCACAAGCGTGCGACAGTAAACACTGCGGGTTGTAGGTTAAATTTCCACTGGACTTTAATTTTTTTTTCTTTGATCTGATAACAAGGCAAACCGCGGCATTAAGTTCCACCACTCCACACGCAATGTTTCCAGAATTCAGCGGAAAGTAGGGACAATGAGTCACGGAGATAATACGTTCATCGTAAGGCTAGGTTCCCGTTGCCTACCCTGCTATGCGTTGAATATAGCGTGAAGCTTAAAAAATAAAAGATGAAAGGTAAAAGACCTATGCCTAGACAGTGCTTCCGTGTATGTTCAACTGTTAAGCAATAATTTCGACAAAAGAGGATATTCAGAAACATTCTAGTTCCAGACTAGGCTCTCCGTTTTTCTTTTTTACAGAAAAAAGAAACATTATGGGTTGAGTTGTGAAATTAGAGATCTCTGATCAGGTAAGAATTTTATCAAATAAAATTTCTCACTTTTCCTAAGCAAGCAGATATCGTAGCATCAATATGGGACTGCCACATCGTAACCGCTTCCTCCAGTTGTGGCGTCAACTCGGTGTCCTGAAACTCCACGTGGCCAACGGGCCTTTCCTCCATTAACGACGGTATATTCGGCATTGGCAGTTGAATTTCGCCTTCGATATGATCGATTGTCCTGAAATAAATTGCTTATTTCATCTACACACATCAATCATTATATATAATATTCTTTATTGTACTAAAATACATAATAGACAAACACAAAAAAGAAAAATCGTGTACAAAGGTGGACTTATCTCTATAAGAGATCTCTTCCAGTCAACCAGTGAAAGTGGATGAGTGAAAAGTTGCGAGTAAAAAACAAAGTACAATTTAAGAAATTTAAAGTTATATACATACTGGTAATTAATTACAGCTAAAATTATTATATATAAGTGTATAATAATGATTATTAAATATATTATTATTATAATATATACATACACATACTTATATAAATATATACATATATACACTATATAAAATAAATATGTTTGAGATGAAAATGCGGTTATTAAATTGGTTGTAACTGTTCAAGATCTACGGGTTTAGAGAAGCGACTAAATATTGTTTTAATTTGGATTTAAAGGAGATTATGGATGGGCTATTCTGGATGGATTTTGGGAGATGGTTCCATAAGGATGCGGCATAGACTTTTATATATCATTATCATATTATCATTATTATCATCATTTAGTATAAATATTTGAAATCATTGGATAATCAAATCAAGGCAACATAATATTAAGCATTATTTATGTTTTAAGTATACAAAACTAGTGTATACTACTATGGTTTTATTCTTTATACTTTTTCCTATTTCCTACTAATTTAGTGGAATAGGCAGAAATAGGAAAGCAGCTCTGAAATGAGATTTACTACTGAATATACCTGAGCTTACATAATATAAACCCAAAAGAAATTTTCAATATAAACAGAAAGAAGGCGACCAAATCACTATAAAAAGCCAAAAGCAATTCAGGAACGGCAAAAGAATAGATTTCTTGATATACTCGCATTTAACAATTAATCTCATATATAAATGAAACAAACATTTTTCTATTATATTAAACTCCACAAACTAGATACACCAGTGAAGCAGTCCTCGTACGTAGATATATACGTCGGAAGTTAAAGTTGTGTTTACGTAACAAGTTGCGACGTCTTGATGACATTAGCCGTACGTACTCGCAGGGCTGCTGTGACAGGGTGCTAAATTGAGAGGGTGTTGTTTGTAGACGCCGCGCCGCCGTTGGAAACTATCAAGAGTTTGACAACACGTGCCTAGGAGTAATGACTTGTACAGGCGATTTTAAGGTGAAATTTAAAAAAATATATAAAAGAAAGAAACATCAGCTTCAGCCTATATTGGGCATATTTAGTTGTCAGAGGGAACCTAGTGTTAAGACACTCCGTTCTCAATTTTAAGCCGAATTATTTGAGGCATTGCGTGTAGAGTGACGAAACTGAAAGCCTCAATAAAAAAATATAGATTGAAATTACAACAAATGATTATATTTAAACTATGGTTTCGTAAACGCTACATGATTATGATTGTTAATTTTGTTATTTCCCAAAAATATGTTTCTTATTGTATTACATTAGAAATCTTTTATGTTCTCAATTTTACTCTTATTATATGAAATATATGAATATCCTCGTGATTGTCTAAAGAATAATATTTTAATTAAAGTAATTATTATTTTGCAGAAGCGAGCTATTCGTGCAAAATCAAGTTAAAAGAAATTAATATATTGACAGTTGCATCGCAATATATTTTTGAAAATGTTATGTATGTTAAGAAAAACATTAATAATTTTACCAAAATTGGTGATTTTCATAATATTAACACTAGAAATAGGCATAATCTTGGTGCACCTGTAACTCGGTTGCATCGAATCCGTAATTCTTTTATGGGACAATGTGTACGCTTTTACAATTGGATCCCAGAAAACCTCAGAGAATTTTCTATATTACGATTTAAAAAAATTGTGAAAAGACGTTTGTGTGTTAAAGGTTATTACCAAATTAATGATTTTGTAAATGATAACACGCCTTGGGAATGAAATGCTGGCTCCAGCCTGTTTCAAAAGTATCATTGTCACAGATAATTAAATATGTATTTGATTAAAATTGATTTTAAAAAATAGGTCCCGCTGAGTTTCTTGCGCCGGTTCATCTCAGGTCTGAGGCATTAACTTTAGTGAACTGGTGGTAAACTTGACGTTCAAAAAATGAAGCATGTAACTTCTTATTTTGAATAAAATTATTTGAATTTGAATTTAAAAAACAGTGCTAATTAACATATTAATATTTAAAAAAAAACTCACCATTCAACGATTCCAACGAGATTTTTAATATCCACAATAACTTCGGACGCGGTCGCCGCTTTATCACCTTCAATCTTAACTTCTGGGATAGGCACTTCATATTGTATTTCCTGTTTTAATTATAGAAGCTTTTAACATTGTCTAACAAAATTAAATTAAATTAATTAAAAAAAACTATATTAATTGATGCTAGTCATGGCGCAGGGGCACAAGCGCTACTGGTTGTGGGTTCAATTCCCACTACAGGAACAGGAAATAAATAAGTATTTAATATTTTCATTTCTTTGCTTGAGTTCCGCCGTTTAAAACGCTATGCTTGTGGATTTCGCCGGAAAGAGGGAAGCAGAATGTCTTAATACTAGGTTCCCTCTGCTTACCATGATACATACGGGTGACAGCGTGAGCTAAACAAAAAATTAGTGCCCAATCACTCTTTTATGTGAAAAAGACAAAATTAATTATTAATATAAACAATTTGATTCAACGTAAAAAAAATGCTTTAGGTATAGCAAAACACAAAAAAAAATTAATATCTTACTAATGGCAACATTGAAGGTTTCGTAACTTTTCGTTTCTTGGGCGCGTCGAAAGACTCCGACCTCATATTTTTAATCCTAAGCAAACAATTAACCTTTTATGGTATTAAAGCGTCGGCAAAATTACAATCTTACTTAATAAATTTTGACATATATTATAAAATAATGTTACAATGTCCAGGAAAATATTTTTTTTTTCATAAAAATGGTAGGTACTGTGGTTTTGCAATTTATGGTTTCTGCCTTATCTCCTGTCATTAACTCTACAATATTTTCAAATATAAATATAATACTTTTATTTAGTACGCATATTAAAAAATGTTTTTTTTTAATATGATGATAATTTTTAAAAATACATTTATTTTTTACCTTCTTTCAGCATTTTCTCCTCTAGCAACATTCGACATTCTTCTATAGTCAGATGGACGTAAATAATTTACCTGCAACAATCATATAGAGCTTTAAAAATATATATAATATAAATAAAAACAATTTTATTTATATAAAATAAGTTAGAATTAAATAAAAGCAAATCATATTTGTAGAAAAATAACAATTTATACAGTGCTGGCTTGGATTCATATTTATTTATACAGTCCAATATTTCTTCACCGTAGCGTTTGGCGCTCCGTGCTCTCTGACTATCATGCTAGGGATAAAGCGTGAAGCTTACTTAAGTTAAGTTTCTTAGATTTTTTTACTTCACTCTGTATCCCGTATATACCAAGGTAGACAGAGGAACCTAGTGTTATGATTCTAGGTTCCTCACTTTCCGCTCAATTTTCCAGACATTGCGTGTTGAGTGGCGAAACTGGACACCGCCGACTGTTTATCAGAACGAGAAAATGAAAATAATTAATTCGTTCGAGTTGAAAAGACATTTTTTTTAAATAATAAAGTAAATCTAAAGTTTTTTTTTATAGATGCCATTTATTACCTCAGCCGTTGTAGCTTCCATCTTATAATGTTGACCAGCGTAAGACGTCTGACGGCGCAGTAGTGTATTGGATTCCTCCGGTGTCATTGTTGTAATCTCTCTGAACTGTTTCTCGAATAACGATATGAATGTCTGTTGAAATATTAAAAATAAATTAAAAAAAAACTTGCGCACCAAACGCGACTTCGCCCGCTCGATCTTAATGTTACATTATAACCAAATTATATAACGTTTTCTGTTTGATGTAAAAAAATATATTCATGTAAATTTCCATCTCAATTTGTTCAGTAGTTTTTGCATGAGACTGGAACAAACATCCATCCTCTTTAACTTTCACATTTATAATAAGGATTGGTAGAAGCTTTACAAGCCCTCATTGTGTCTTAATGACGAAAGTTAAATTAAATTTAAATATTATTCGATTTCAGCTTCACACTATATCCCGCACACAGCAGGGTAGGCAGAGGGAACCTAGTGTTAAAACACTCAGTTTCCCACTTTCTCCCGAATTCTGGAGGCATTGCGTGTTGAATGGCAGAACTCAACGCCGCGCTTTGTCTCGACACCAGAGCGAAGAAATGGAAATATAAATTTAAATAAATATTTCATCTCTTCGAGTTGGATTCGAACCCACAACCAGTCGGTTTTACAGTCACACTTTGTGCCACTGCGCCACGACAGGCCTCCGGCAGGCATTATTCGATTTCATATACTATATTTCGGGAATAGTATATGAAATCAACTATGTATAAAATGAATTATTATTAATTAATAATTAATTAATTATATTTAATAAATTTTAATCAATAATTTTGCTTAGTTATAGAGCAGCGTGACTCTACTCTTAAACTTTAAGCAGCTTTACGCGTTAGTTCCAAGTTCATATGCACATATGAACATCTACTGCGCTTTCAAAACTAATTTCTAATTTCTAAGCTTCAGATATTTAAGGTGGGCTTAGCAGAGGTATTAGGTTTTAAAGGAAAATTACTTATATACTTTCCGGCTTTACTCTAATATAATATCAAAGGTAAATAAAACCTGTATATGTATCTAATACACCAACATTTTAAAGTTCTCTGTTGTTGAAAATTGCATTGAAATCTATTCTATCGTTTCAAAGTATTAAGTGGTTTGTAGAAATAATTTTTGTTGTAAGGTATATTAATGTAAAGATTTAGTATTTCAATTTAATATTCTGTTTTAAAGAACAGATATTATACTATTACTAATTTTAGTTGTTGAGCGCGACGTTGAGATCTGACACTCAACACATGGCTGCAGAATTCGGCGAAAAATAGGGAACAGAGTGTCTTAGCACCATGTTACCTCTAACTACCCTGCTGTGTGCGGAATACAGCGTGAAGTTAAAAAAAAAGTTTTCAGCAAATACTTTAGACTTTGATATATTAATTATGAACATCTTATATTAAATTAGAAAGATTAATTACTTGAAGTAGATATCTGAAACATCTGTTCCTATGGAACAGATGGCTTCCTTATATAATGAATTTAACGCCATATCAGCACTGTTATTAGCTTTTGTATGAAGATAATAGATATAAACCTATTTAATGCTAAGTTTCACTACTTATTTAGAAAACGTATCAAAAATTTAACGTAGCGGGACTCGAACCCGCGCCTCCTGGAAACGGATCAGGAGGCGCAGGTTCGAATCCCGCTACGTTCAAATTTTTATACGTTTTTTAAATAAGTATTTTTCTCTCCTAAGTGTGGAATAACACTTTAAAAATAAGTTTCACTATCTTCACTATCTAGGTAGTATTATAAAAATTGGAATTGAAAAAATATTCACTATATATATATATATATATATATATATATATATATATATATATATATATATATATATATATATATATATATATATATATATATATTAAATATATATATTTATATATATATATATATATATATATATATATATATATATATATATATATATATATATATATATATATATATATATATATATATATTAAAGTTATATATTAGGTGATAATTTTAGTAAATTGAATTTTTTTTAGCATTACATTTTATGCCACATGAGAGAACCCGAGATACTCCGTACTCGGATATTAGCACGAATTCGAGACATTACGAGTTGAGTGGCGGAAGTAAACGCTGCGCTGAGCAGTGTGGAACAGTTAAAATAATTGATTCTCCAGGGTAGGGATCAGACCACTGCGTCACGACAAAGTTAATAGACATTTTATCCACCAAAATAAAACTGGAAGTGTTGTTATTTCTTTTAAGTTGTACATTATATATGAATATTATTAATTATATACTATCGCCATACAGTAACAATGCACGTGTATATTTCCAAAAACTTATACATTTTCAAGGTTTAGTACCCCTTCGCTTAAATAACCACACTATTTTGCTTGGCCCAGATAATAAGCCAAAGGTTAAAGACTATATTAAAATAAAGAAAACTGTTTTAAAGAAATAAGTCATGGTGCGGGAGCGTAATCGTGAGACTGTTAACGCGGCTGGTTGTAGGTTCGATCCCCACTCGAGGAAATTAAATATTAATTTAAATTTATATATTCATTTCTTCGCTTTGGTGTCGAGGCAAAGCGCGGCTCCAGAATTTGGCGGATAATAAGAAACGGAGTGTCTCACCACTAGGTTCCATCTGCCTACCCTGCTAAATGCTCGAAACAGCAGGAAGCTGATTTATGTCTTAATTCTTTATCTATACAAAAACTTACGTCTTTCAATTGCATCCCGAGACTCATCAGCACTTTGCCACTAGTCGATCCCACCAGTATATATTCTGGCATTTTAAGCATAGTTGTTCTGGGATTTTCTGATAATGGTATCGCGTCGTGGGTTTGTCTTATAAAGTAAATGTATCTTCGATTACGTTGGGCCACTTGAGGGGTGAACGACCCGAAAATCGGTAGCAATTTTGGATATTGAATTATACGCGGCACTGATCGCTGTATAAGGAAAGAGAAATGGATATTTAGAGTTTATTACCTATTTTTCGTTTTAATCTTGTCCTACTGATTTTGTTTTATAATAGCAAAAATAAAAATGGTATCGTAGTCCATTTTATATAATCTTCTGAAAATGCAATAGTTTGTATTTTTATTAGTAAATAAATTTCCCGGTCTGTCTTAGAGAAATGTGGAATTAGTCCAATCGTAATATACAATTTTTCTGAATTACAAAACAACGTTAAGTGAAACGATCTGTATTATATTCTAATACGGCCAGTATAAGCCTAAGAATATTGTACTATTTAATTACTTGGATACAGATTATTGTTTTTTTTTTTCATTTTCACGCTGTATCCTACAAATGGCAGGGTAGACAGAGGGAACCTACTGTTAAGATCTCTCTGCCTCTACTCTCTGCCCCATTTTTCCTAATATGGCCAGTTTAAATATTGTACTAATAAGTAAGCTACAAATTATTTTTATTTGTATTTGATAATAAATAAATCACAATATCACTTACTATGACTGTATAAAATTCCAATGTTCCATCTACATCAGGATCCAAATCTTCTGGAGCTGTAAATAATAGAATATATATTACTTTATATTATTCGTAACTAGCATAAAATATTTAAGTACTGGTTCCTTTAATTTTATGATAATTTTACTTTGTAATATATTTTATATAAAAAACCATGTGAATTAAATAACTACTTAAATTCTTTATAAAATGTTTAATGAATAAAATTATAAGAATTACGTGGAGGAAAGGAGTACAAGTCTTCAGCTACAACAGGAGGCTCCTCTTCTTCCAGCCTCAGATCAATTGAAGTTTTGTTTGCTTCTTCAATATCAAATATATCTGTCACCGCCGCTGCTACAGTATCTACTTCTTCATCTTCACAAATTAAAAATATATATATATATTTATTTAGTATGTATGTAGCTACGAGTAATAATATGTACTGTAAAATATTTAATATTAATAAATGATGCAAAACAAGTGACTTTAATAATGTTTTTTTTTTGTGATTTATAGAATCAGTTTTTTGTGCATCTCTGATATAAAATATTAAGTAAGCATAATAGAAATTATATTTTGTTATTAATAAAATGTTCCTAGTTTTGAGTGGATGATTTAACAATGAAATTCGTATTTAAAAATACTTACCCTCATCCATGTCTCCTTCTGAAAAAATAAGTAAAAAATATACTATCATTATTTTAAGTACTCTTTCTCTTATTTTTTATTAAACTATTTGATATATTATTAATAATTTTTAAAAGAATTCACAAAGTATTGATAAAAATGAAAACAATACTATAGATTTTTTTAATACTTTATTTTTGGCACATAATGAAACGTAGTGAAATGCTTATAGTACAAACCACGAATAAAATTTGAATCTATTAACATCAAATCTATATTAAAGTAAGAAAAATAATAATAATTAGATTAGAGATATTAATAACTAAGCAATAGAAATTATACCAACAACTAAGAATCTATAAAGCATTAAAAATATATATAAAAAAAAATTAAAATAAATTAAACTAAATTAAATTAAATTAAATTAAATTAAATTAGCTGTATCCCGCACACAGCAGGGTAGGCAGAGGGAACCTAGTGTTAAGGCACTCCGTTCCCCACTTTCTGCCGAATTCTGGAGGCATTGCGTGTTGAGTGGCAGAACTCAACGCCGCGCTTAACCTC
>DWQW01002619.1:0-25946 GCA_018249695.1 Heliconius erato demophoon | reverse complement strand
TAAAATACCCTTGGCTCATACATACATGCAACATACAGGTGCAATAGTGCAATGTCGGTACGTGTCGCTTGTAAGTAATGAAATAATACTGCGGGATATTTTTATAAACAGTGTCAGAGCATTTTTTCTTGAGACACAGTTTTTTAGAAGTTGCTCCCAAAAGTTATTTTTTTATACGTTTCTTAAAAAAATATAATTAACATAAACGAACGAACGGACTGAAGAACCTATTCAAAATGTTTCTTTGAATATTAAATCATTCTTTATCACTGTGTTAAATAATTACGAATCAAGCTAGACTGTTACGAAGGTAATCTTCACCAACAATTCAATGTAGATTACTTTGTAGTTAGTATTATGAACAATTGTACTTTAAAAATACGTAAATTTATCAACAGTCAAATAAATAAGACGTTTCTAAAGTCATTCTTTTGGACTTACAATTGAATGGTTACACATTCGAACATTGTTAGAAAAATACTACTATGTTTATGTTAAATTTATTATAAGTATAGATTACACTTACATGACGTAATTAACGTTAAGCAGATAATAACTCAACAATATAATAATTTATTTCTTAATAATTTCTTTTTTTTTTCAAATACAAATATCTTTAAAACTTTAAGTACATTATTTTTTGATAAAGTGTAGCGGTAACCTTTCCAAACTATATTTTCTTTTATGCACAGCGCCATCAATTAGGATCCCATCACAATTAGTGATAGCGTTACGCGTATGGAAGAGAGTATCAAGATTCGTTAGTACCTACTATTTTTGTCAATAGATAGCGTTACTGGTACCGATTTTTACTATCTCAAATATTAACTTGAAAACTTAAATACTTATATCGTTTGATAAAGTGAAGCGATTACAATGAAATAAACACTAAAACCTACCTTGATTTATTTGTAATTTTTATGTATAAAAGTTGCTTAAATTTATTGTGTACTTTTTACGTGATACGTGTTCACATAAACAGACAAACAGACAAACAGATAAACAGACAAACAGACAAAAATTTCAAAAATGTTGGAAATAGATTCTGTTAATTATCCTTTAACACCCTGGCTAATTTTTTTTTAAATATTTTCAATGTACAGAAACGACTTTTCTACAGATTTATTATAAGTATAGATATAGATATAGATATTGTCACGCTGAGCCACAACGACCTCAATCAAGGCCTCTTATTTGTAAATTCAAACTGAGGAACTGTGTCTGTTCCAGGTTCCCCTCTGTATATCCTGCTATGCAGTATTACTTTTGGTTGAAATGGTACTTACTTATGGTACCACTGATATGACGGTGTTGGGTTCCCTTCCGCTTTGCATTCCAGTGTGACTTCGGAGAATAGGTTTGCTTCCACTATAGTGTCGGGTCCTACCCACGTCACACGAGGGGGAACTGTAAAATAACAAATAAGTAATCATTTTACAAAAGATAAAATAATAGATATAAGATTACAGATAGATCCGTCATGTCGTTAAGATATTATAAAATAGTAATGCATATTTCTAGTTTTAATATGAGCAAAACTAGTATTATAAAGCTTAAGACTTTGTTTGTGTAAACACACTATTATAGGGAACTATTGGTTTGTACTGAAATATATTTTTGTCTTAGTCCAATAACTGAGTAAGATTTGAGATAAAACCGTATTAGCGGTCAGAGTGATCTTCTACAGATGGAAAATCACAAAAAACGATAAAGGTAAAAAATAGATAGTTTATTCTAAGACGGAGTATCGTATATACGTACTGTGAAATTGAAATGAAATATATTTTATTATGTAAGTCATAATATACAGCCTACACAAGGTAAACACTTTTTATATTGATCAAAGTTAAACAAAATATCTTACATTTTACATCAATTTCTATTTTGACGGAGTCTGAAGTCCCTAGCGAATTTCTTGCTTGACATCCATATATGCCTGAAAAAGAACAATCAATAAGAACAATAAAGACTTTAAGACTTTAAGTGAAAAAAAACATGTTTTCCCGTTCCTTATCTCTTTCTTAACCACTACACTTCTTGATTTACTCCTCAGAATTTTAAATATAGATAATTTATTTTATTACATTATATAAATTACATTCACATTTGTGCGTTTAATATTTAAATATCAAAAAATATAATTTATTTTATAGTAAATAGTGATATACTTTAAAAAGATGAAAATTACCAGAATCATTCCTAGATATCGGAGCTCTTATCAGCTTAGCTCCATTGGTAGCGATGACCTGGCCGTCTTTGGTCCACCACACGTAGGGTCCAGGGTTCCCGTCCGCGCGGCACTCCAGGGTTAACGCACTGGAGCCTTCTTCCAGACTAGCGAGGGAACTAGCATCTGCACCGACTATGGAAACTTCCGGAACAACTGTGAAAGGTGATTTTCGGGTTAGTATTTCGTGATATTAGCAGTTACTATTCTAAAAATTATGTTATATATTTATTGGCTACAATAATAATCAAAAATATTAGTTTTTTTTTTTTGGGAACATCTTATGACTAATGGTTCTAAAAGTGAAGAGTAGGATCATATCTTAATAGATACTAGAAAATTATTATATAGTACAAAATATTCATTTGTCACATTTTTTTTCAGCTTCACGCTGTATCCTGCATGTAAGCGACAGAGGGAGACTAGTGTTAAGATTCTCTAACTCCACACTTTGCCTCGACGCCATGGCGAAGAATATAAAATATTAAATATATTATATATAAAGCAAATATTAAATATAAAGCAAATAAAGATACCGCTCATTGCCTACCTTTTTTGCTATAGGTAGTTGTTCTTGTTTTTAATCAAAAAATGTCAATAAAAAAGCAAACATTTTAATGATACGTGATAAGTGTTATATTTGTTTGTTTATACTTTATATATTATTTTAACAGATTTAAATAAAATGAAACGTTTATTAACTACTCCTCCTTGTACTTTGGTATTATTAGTGGAACTCAACACTTGACCTACAAATATTTTAAATCTTTTTACATTGTATAAAGCAAAGGTATTGGTATTCTGTAAATAGATAAGGTAATAGATATAATATTGCAGACAGATCCGTTGTCGTCGTTTATTATAATTATAGCGGTTGTTGATTCGATTCCCACTCGAAAAAAATAATTATTTTTATTTCGTCGCTTTTATAAGAAGAAGTGAAGCGTGCCGTTGAGTTCCGCCCTCATTTGCCAATTGGAGAATGGAGTGTCTTAAAACTAGATTCTAGGCGTCTTCAACATAAAGCTCAAAACATGCTTACAAGTAACATCCAGCATCGTATAAGAATCCCTATAATACGGCGAAGGGTAGCTAGGGTGATGAGCTCTGCAAGCCAGCTGTCTCCCATGAGCCGCTCTGGTCGCACCCAGCTCGAGCACCGACCGCGCCGCCCACACGCGTGGTCTCTCCACCTCTGAGGAATTGGTTTGACTCCAGGCTGTTAAACGTTCTTTTTCTGAAAATGACAATGACATTTTAGATATTTACGTGTTAGATATTTGTTATTACTAATATACATTTTTTTTTATTTCACACTGTATTTCCTATACGCATCAGAGGGTAAGCAGAGGGAATCTGTGTTAAGGAATTCCATTCCCCACGAGCCACCCAATTTTCGAGACATTAGGTATGTGTTTAGTGGCGGTGCTCAGTACCGCGTCTTTTTACCAGAGCACCAGAGAAAAATAAATAATTAATTTCCGAGTGGGATTCGAATTGTTTACGGTTACACTGTGTCGCTGCGCCACGAGGGCCTCTTAATATACATACATACATACATATTAAATTTAAAGTGTCTTAACACTACGTTTCCAAGTTCCCTCTGCCTATCCTGATATAAGGTTACAAAAATATATGTATAAAATAATTATATAAACAAACGAATCAAGTAGAGAAAGCAGAACTTTTAGTAGATAGTAGATTTTATTAAAAGTAAAATCTATTATCATCAAAGAGATTCAAATCATCTAGATCTGTATTCTGACGGACAACTTGTTTGAGACGTTCTTAATTAATATAAAATCATTTAAATTGGGTGAAGTCAATTTTGCCGAAGTTTGTCTTATTTTGTAATATAATAAATATTTGAAATATTAGTCATATTTTACGTTTTAATGTAAATCGATTCTACTTTTTCTTTTTTATTGCAGAATTTTCTGGAAATCAAAAGTTGAGGCTAGTTTCCGCGCAGTGATACAGGAATGCGTTATATGTGATTGTGAGTTCGATTCACACTCAAAGAAATAAAATATTTAATATTTTCACTTTTTCCTTCGCAACGAGGCAAAACGCGGCATTGAGTTTCGCGACTTAGCCATAAGGCTAAGTCGCATAAACAAAACCTTCAGAATTTAGAGAGGAAAGTGGTGAACAAAAGTATCTTAATGGAAACGGAGTGTCTAAACACTAGTTTCCCTCTACCTATATAAATTATACCCGAGTAAGTTGTACCTTTTAACTTTGTGAAGTTGAATTACACGGAAACGAAAAATATTCAAAACCTTCTGAGACAAGTATTTTACAAAATGTAACTTTTAAACAACACCGCCTTTTTAAAGGCAAAAAAACTTTTTCAAATAATAATTCTTAGTAATAATCTTTGGATGTAAAAGACCTCGCAAAAATCTTCCCACAAAAATACTAAGAACAAAAGTTTTTGTCACATCAAATTTCTCAGTCGTTCGTTATCGTTTCTCATCTACTTACTACATACTTACTAGTATATATAGTATTAACTTGTTTCTAGGATGTCTAATCGACATTGTATAAATTCGAATAAACGAAACCCTTAATTGAAAAAAATCGTAAATAATAATTATAATATTAATAGCGGCGTTGAGTTCTGCCACTCAACAGACAATGCCAAAGAACAGACAGCCTCCAGAATGCGGCAGGAAGTGAGGAACCGAGTGTCTTAACACTAGGTTCCCTCTGCCTACCCAGCTGTGTGCGGGATACAGCGTGAAACTGATTTATAATATTAACTTTTATGGAAAATATAAACGAATATTTTACCCGTACTTTAAATTTTATATGATCATAATAAGTGCTTTACTAAATTAATAAAATTACGTATGAGTAAGTCTATTACCTATTAAAATGTTAAGAGCTTTCCAACAAGTCTTAGGAAGTGAACATACAGAGAATGAGCGTACTTTAAAACTTTAATATATATGCACATTCATATTATACAGAAGAAAATGTGTTATCATTTTGGATATTTAAGAGATTTTAGATTTAAAATGTTATATTTAATAAGTTTTATATAATGGTTACTTTCACTGTTGATTATGGTAAGGAAATTTGGCACCATGTTATAACTTACAATAGTGGTCCCATAAAATGAACAACTCGCACTTGACTGGATGTTTTATAGTCTTTTTTTTTAATTTTTATCTTCAATATATAAATAAATAAATAAAAAATAGTTAAATATTTTTTAAAATACCCAATTAACCCTAATAACTTCTATGCAGTAACAATCGTGTACAACTATACGACATGTTTACTAATTATTGGGATTTTATAGTCGACGCTTAGCACGACACTTTGACGGTATAAAACTTTTAATTTTTTGTTTTTATTTTTTCTCTTTAGACATAAAAAGCTACAACTTAATAACATTTAAGGCCAGTCGTGGCGCAGCTGCACAAAGTGTGACTGTAAAATCGACTGGTTGTGGGTTCGATCCCCACTCGAGGAAATGAGATATTTATTTACATGTATATTTTCATTTATTCGCTCTGGTGTCGAGGCAAAGCGCGGCGTTGAGTTCCGCCACTCAACACGCAAAGCCTCCAAAACTCGGCGGAAAGTGGAGAACGGAGTGTCTTAACACTGTGTTCCCTCTGCCTATCTTGCTGTGTGCGGGATACAGCGTGAAGCTGATAACAAAAAAAAATAACATACAATTTGGCTTACCTAAATACCATTCTATATAAGCCGGTGGGTTTCCATATCGGGCTTCGCAAACAACTGTAGCTCGACCTCCCGCCGGCACTGTAATATTCTGCCCGGGCAATATATGGGAGCTGTTATACAGTATACGTGGTGTTTGTGGTGGTACTCTCACCGCTAAAGCCGCTGGTGGACTTGAGAGGGCGTCCTGAAAAATACAGATATATCTTAATTATATCTAGATTAATAAAATATTGAGATCCTCGTGGCGTAGCGACTCAGTGTCAGTAAGTGCGACATTTTGACCTTGTGATAACAATATATAGCGCGGCGTTGAGTTCCGCCGAATAGAGTATCTTAATACTAGGCTTTTTTGCTTACTTGATTGTGGGCTTGCTATAGCGTGAAATTAGTAAAAAATATATATTTATTGTCGTCATAGTATTGCATATAAGAAGATACTCAAATCGGTGATGGTTGAATCTGATACGATTATAAAATTTCTTAAAGCTTAAAAATGTCTAAAAGAGTAAGACCGAGTGATTTTTAATTGAATTACATTTATATTTTCTTCGCATGACAACATAAATGAAGGAGTAAGGGAGGATGATTGGAAGAAATTTAAAATTAAGAATTAACCTGACACATAGGTACCACTAGAAAATATAATAAAATTTTATCCCATTGTAGTGTTGTAGTGGGTTCAAATATCACATAATTAAATATTTTTGTTTGAATTCTTGATATTATTATATAAATTGAATATTCACCCCAAAAACACCAAAGATGTCCTCATTACAATGGATCACACAATACTAAAAGTTATGGACAAACTACTGTCAAATTATTTCTTTCTCCGTTTCCTCCTGAATTGGAGATAATCTGTTTCCAGTGGCGGAACTCAACGCTATTGTAACCTTTACAGCCAACCGCGTCCCGCTGCGCCACAACAGCCTCAAAATATTTAAGAACCAGCAAGTTTATTATTATTATTAAGACTACGATCGCTACAGCACTAAAATATCTGAAGTCAAATTAATGAATTTCTTACAGTTTTCAGGAACTTTGCATGTGAAAACTTTATAGAAACTTGGCGACAGTTTGCATTTGTATTTTTACTGTGAACTACTTGAGACTTCAATTTATTTACGTTATTTCTTATATAGAAAATTTTCTTGTAATAATGAGAGAAGAGAGGTGGGAGTGGCAATATATAAATATATATATGTATTAAACAACTAAATTTTATCTCAAAATGATTGGTTATATTGATAGAAGCCCTGCGTTTTACTTACAACTGGTTACAATTTAAAAAGGTCACGATATAATTTAAGTATTATTTATTCGAAGCAAAAAATATATCCTACGAAAAATAAAGAAGGTGAAATAATACCCAAGTGGAGGCAGTTGTAGCGCAGCGGCACTGCGACTGACTGCAAACGCGGCAGTTATTAGCTTCGAGTCCCACACAGGGAAAGAAATATTTTTCACTTGGTGACAAGACAAAGCAAAACATTGATCGCCATAGTTTTCGACTTTTTAAGGGCTCATAAGTATATTAACCTATATCAGCGTCTCAAAAAACAATATAAAGCAAATATTTTTAAACATTTTTAAAGTGTTATTCCACTCTTAGGAAAGAAAAATACTTATTTAGAAAACGTATAAAAATTTGAACGCAGCGGGACTCGAACCCGCGCCTCCTGGAAACCGACCAGGCGCTCTGACCGCTTTGCTTAGTGGTCAGAGCGCCTGGTCGGTTTCCAGGAGGCGCGCGCGGTTTCGAGTCCCGCTGCGTTAAATTTTTTATACGTTTTCAAAATAAATATAAAACAAATATAAAAGAGTCTTACCTGTACGTCATAATTGCTAGCAGTAACTTGGCACTGCCACTGTCCATCGTCTAGCTGTAGTGTCGCAGCTCTCACCCATAAAGAACAGTCTCCACTCATCGGGCTGTTCTCGTTGGCCCATTCGTATTTACCTCTGTAAATACCGACCGGCTGGAATAGGAAAAAATATTTCTTTTAAGTATACATTTTAAACTTTTTGTTGTTTTAAGACTATATGCAAAAGTATTAACTTTTAGGTTTAATACAATATGATGTTTAGCTTATTAAGAAGAACGTTTTAATCGTTTAATATTCAGAAATAACATGACTGATATGAGGACCCAAATATTAATGAATGGAAAGATAAAATCTTTGAAATAGATATTAGGAATATATGTATTTTGTCAGAGTTCCGCCACTCAGAATACAATGTGGGCGGAAAGAGGAAAACCGACCGTCTTTACATAAGCTTCTAACGGCATACAGAGTAAATTCAACTTCACAGAAAAGAATTTGGACCTGCACAATCTGCACCACGACTGCATCATCAAGTTTAAATTCCATTTAAATAATTATTTACACACTTAAAACCCCCTCAATTGAGTATTACAATTAAATCTCTCTTCACCCCACAAATCAGGTTATTCTAATGTAACATCGGTTATCAATTGTCCACTCGTCTGTGTTGTGGCTGTGTGGCGCTGTCGAAATCATCCGATATTAGTGACCAAGATTAGAGTGACCGCACTGCACACTGCTGACACCAGAGCTGTTCCGTATTACGGTACAATTATTTAGAGTGCATAGTATTTGCACAATATTATTTCATTACGTATTAATTCTGTTGCAAAACCGAAGGTATTTTTATTGATTTATTCTGCAACATCACGGTGTGAAGCATATGGTAGGATAGGTAGAGGGAACCTAGACAAGTGAGACATTCCGTTCCTCAGATCCAAATATCAATATCGTGTTGAGTAGCGGAACTGAACGCCGCACTTTGTCTTCTTTTCCTTTTCAGCTCAATACTGTACCCTGCACGTACCAGGGTAAGTAGAGGGAGCTTATTGAACATTACGCTCCCTCACCATTTTCGGCCAAATTCTGGTGGCATTGCGTATAGAGTGGCAGAATTCTTTGCCTCGACATCGGAGCGAATAAATATGAATATTAAATATTTCATTTCCTCGATTGGGAATCGAACCCACAACTTGTTACCGACCTCATACCAAAACGAAGAGATGGAAATAATTCATACCTTTGCGCCACGATGGCCTCTAACGGTTTTCATAGAATGTTTCAATGATTTTTATGCGGTGACCCGCCTAATCGTTTGTGCGGCTTCAAAGCGTAGTAAAGTTAGCAAAGAAACGATGTCCTCTAATGCGGAAGAATACGTTTCAATTGTTATCGGTTTTTTGATACAAAAAAATCTTGCTTCTATTTGTTTCTATTGGATGACATACGAAAATAGGTTTTGCGATGCTAAAATGAACAAACTTTGTTTCGGGGAAATGAGATTGACAACTGAAAATTGTTTCGAATTCCGAAACATCAAATGGATTTTAGTGTATTTTTATTTTAGTATATATTTATTATTTTAAAACATTAAAAATGACGCTATCTGGACTTCGATCTCTATTCGATTCCTATTAGAGTAATATTTATAATACAATTTTTTTATGTTATTTTTGTGTGCTAAGTTTTGGTTAAATGTTGGGAGTTAAAAAAAAAATAACGGATAGATATTAATGTTTACTATGTATTTGCATTTTGTTTCATCGCCAGAACGTATTCGAGTACCAATGTACATATATAACAATATTCTTTGTATATTCATAATTAATTGTTAAATATTCTTTTATAAGAAATCCGTAACTTCTAAAAGGAAAGTTTATACTGGTAGACTCCATTTTGTATAAAAGTTCGTTTGATGACGAAGTTTTATACAATATTAGCTCGTGCCTGCTTCGTACGCTTGTCAATTGTTCTATTACGGTACGGCCATTCAACAGGAACTTGGTAGACGTGGGAACGTAAGCCACGGTTAGGCCATGTTACTCCATGCCCTTTTCAGAAAATTGAATTTGAAAATTATTAAGAATATATCATGTATAATTAATAAGTTTGTTAAATATCGAAATGGAATCGAATAATAAGTTTTGCCATAAAATATATATCGATGGAAATAAATGGAAATTTATTCCACTTCATCTTCGAATAATAAGGCTAGTCATGGCGCAGCGGCACAAAGTGTGACTGTAAAACTGACTGGTTGTGGGTTCGATCCCCACTCGAGGAGATGAAATATTTACTTAATTTTATATTCCCATTTCTTCGCTCTGGCGTCGAAGCAAAGCGCGGCAGAAAGTGGGGAACGGAGTGTCATAACACTAGGTTCCCTCTGCCTATCCTGCTGTGTGCGGGATACAGCGTGAAGCTAATAATCATCGAATAATATCAGTTACTCCGCGTTAACACTTACGTGTTGTCTCCGCCTTATTATGTGATGTCAAATATATGCGAAGATAAAATAATATTTTGTATAAACTGTAGATATGCATAAGATATGCATAGCATGCTAGGCATGTCAAAATTATAATCCAAAAGTAATGAAATATGAACTGGCCTATAAGTCATTAAATAAAAACGTACAAAACCCCCTTTGTCATGTAGAAATACCTCGCTTCACCACGTATTGTAAAACTAAAAAAAATATATCAATTACAAAGTGGAATTCCTAATAGGTAGGTCCCTATATGACACAAAGAATGCGATAAAAAAACTACCTCAGTCTAAAGACATTTGAATAAGAACCTCGATGAATGGTGAATAGAAATATTTTAAAGTACCGGAAGCCATAGGTGGAGGTCGCGGGCTTATTTTGTCCTTGCCTTATAAGGGTGTTGACGATACTTGGTTTTATTGTACGAAATAATGAGGTGTTTATAAAAAGATTAGGATTTTTATGAAAAAGTATTAAGCATTTCAATGTCAACCGTTTTCCTTTAGTGATTGAGTCAGCGTTAATAAAATTTTAAGTGCGTTTTTTTATAGTTTCACGCTGCTGTACAGTAGGTAGGTAGTTAGAGGAAATCTATTGCTAAGAGGTTCCGTTCTCCACATTTAAGTCCAATTTTGGAACCATTTGTGTACTAGGTTGTGGAAGATTTTTTTCCCCCCGAGTCAGAATATGATGCGCAACTGCTTAGTTAACAGTAAGACGCTGTGCCGCTGTGCCATGACGGTCTCATTTTGACGTATAAATATATTGTATTTATTTTTATTACAAAGATAGGCAGTGACAACTTAGCAATATTAGTTTTTTGATTAGAAAAATATATATTTTTCAGACTTTCAACATAATATTTTGTAATACTTTAATAATATATTCATGAAAATTAATTACAATCTGCGTTAAAATTTGCCTTTAAAATAAAATTTTCTGTATTAATAATTACTAATGCCAGTAAAAATAAACAACTTTAAAAACGTACCGTCAATCGCATTTGCTCTAATCTAAATTTCACGATTCTATTTCGTGACTTTCAATTTAATAAAGAAAAACAATAGTGCCATTTTAAATTCTAATACTTCCCGAGCTGTTCACGTTTCTTAGTATTTAGGCATGCCGGTACAAACGTAAAACAGCAAAGTGTTGATTTAGCAGTACCGGCAGCGACGGTTTAACGAACCTCAACGTCAGTACTAAATTAGCTCAATCAAAGCTTCGATTTTACCACCAATATTTCAGGATTGCTAATTATTAGAGAATGTTATACATTTTAAGTGATCGTACAGTTTACTTGGTTGTAATTAAAAGGGTTGTGGACTATTTAAATATTTTTATTTATGTGAATATTTTTGTACATACGAGTATACTTTTACTTTCTTTGAAATTTTATAGTTGTTTCATTATTCATTATTATTATTATTAAACTAAAGGAATAGATAATACAGAAGTGATAGGTATATGGCTATTGAAGAGGATTAAGGGCCCACAAGCCTGTGACTGTGATCGCGACAGATTCGATTTAAAAGAGGAAATGAAATAGTCAATATTTATATTTCTTAGCCGCCACTCAACAAGTCTCCAGAGTTCAGGGGAAAGCGAAGTGTTTTAAAAAAAAGAGAATTGATGTTAAAATAAAAAGATAGGAAGGATATAGGATATAGGAGCATTACAATTCTAGATGACCTATTCAGCCCTTTCTTTACTTTTCATCAAATTCAAATGGCTTCAAATGGCAAAATTCAGTTTCACATCCAACGTTACCTAACTATGTTAGAATGTGAGTATAGTAAGTAATATACAAAAGATATTCTTAGAGCAAACGAAATTGTACCCCGGCTGTAGCTTTAACGAGAAATACTAAAAGAATGGACCATATTGTTTTTACACGTATATATATTTTTCAAATAATGTAAAATTCAAATAGGTTTCTTTCTTACATTGTGTACGGAACGAAACGGCCAACTGTTATTATTTCCGAACAACGGCTGTTTACCGAACCTCCTCGTTGTTTCTTAATTAGCCTCCGCCGTTGCTATTTTTGCTGAATAATGACAGGAAAAAAGGGTCGGCGTTGGTTACAGGTTGAAATTAAATTAGACCAGGATAATTTGTGGGAAGTAATAGTTTCCCTTTGTTCCCCTGTTTCGATGCTACTAATTTTGTACTGTGATTGATGATTTGGAATTCACGTTAAAATTCTCAAGAGATCCATTAGCATCGAACTGAGTTTAGATTTAATTAGTGTTTAAGCGTCTATTTTGTGATTGGTTAGGTTTTATAAAGTTTTTCCCGCATTAACCCGCTCCGTGCTCTGTTTTCTGCCTACATTAAAGTTGAGTAGTGGAACCTTCACATTTTTTATAAAGATTTTAAATAATAATTTATATATAATTTTACACGGCAACAAAGTAAAGCACGCCGTTGATTTCTGCCACTCAACGAGCAACGGAGCGAAAATTTGGCAGAAAGTGGAAGGCCGAGTGTCTTACCACTAGGTTCCCTATGCTTGCCTACATGCGGGATACAGCGTGAAGCTATATATATACAGCATTTTACAAACCTAGTTATAGTAAAATAATTATATTTCAACTAACTATACCGGGGAATATCCACATTTTGTAATTAAAGTAGAGGTTTCAATTCTAGCGTAGAATGAATTTTATGAAATACTTATACGGATACGTAGCAGTAACGAATTCGCTAAAATAATGTATTTCGAAAATATAACATGTTTTAGATTTGAGAGTCAGTAGGGAAAATAGTCAGGAAAATATTATTTATTTTTCATATATCTAAAAATGTACTTTTAGATATTTTTATGATTAAAATAAGAATATTTTTTACGGGTAAAGCAATTTATAAAATTTGTTTTAAACTAACTTTTATTCACAGCTTCGTTTGTGGTAAATTACCGTAAAAAACATGATGTTGAATTATTTTTTAATTTTATTTTTTACATTCTTTTTATAAAAGTATTCTATATTCTTGTCTATATACTCATATATAGGTGGGTAAGTACCAAATATTATATTTTTTTAATTCATCAAATAAATTTCAATTTTGCATATCTTATATCAAAAATCTACCGAGGCATATTAGGATATCTTAAAAGTTACTTATACCTCTCGTCAATAATTATATGTTTTATTTTAAATATTTTTCTAGCTTCACGCTGTATCCCGCACACAACAGAATAGGCAGAAGGAACCTAGTATAAGACACTCCGTTCTCCATTTTCGCTGAGGTCTGGAGGCATTGCGTGTTGGGCGGCGGAAACCAACTTCGCGCTTTGCCTCGACATCATAACGAAGAAAATAAAATATTAAATATTTCATTTCCTACAATGGCGATCGAACCCACAACTTGTAACGTTCACAGACACACCCTTGTGCTCCTGCGCCACGACTTGTCCAATGTGTATTAGTCAACAAAAACTATAAATTTTAAAAGTAATTAAATGACAAAATCGAAGTACCCGATTGCACTATATCAGAATTGTAAATAAACAAAGTTTACAGCGTTAAATATTGGAAAATTTTGCAAAAACTAAACGCTGAAGCTTTAGGAACTAAAAGCAGTGTTTATTTCACAGGCAGGATGAGTTTAGGTTGTTTTTTTGAAAGTACAGACATTTTTATTAAGGGAAAATACAATAGTTACGAGAACCGAAACACCTATATTCATGTTTCATGATCGGCCAAACGAGTTCGGAACGTAAGTTAGTATGATATGGAGTAGAAATTTAATTTTTTTTGCTAGCTAAAGCCGTTTATATTTATTTGACTGGGCGAATCTGTTATGGTATGAAATTTATAGTTTATTGTGTTACTGGACTAGATTTTTTGTTGCTTTTTAGGGTTCCGTACTCAAAGGGTAAATTAAACACAGGACAGGTACTACAAAGACTCTATAACAACATTACACTAAAAATAGAATAAAATATATGTCTTTTTTATAGATGGTATGGAACAAATCGCCCGACTCACACTTGGCTGGTTTTATGAATTTTGAAGCCGCGGTGGCGCTGTGGAACTGTGTCCGAGTGTAAATACTTTATGAAGTGTGATTTGAACCCACAACCATCTCGTCAAATATCTTGTCAGTTTTTTGACGTTTACGTGTTGAGTGGCAGAAGTGTTGTTGTTCAATTATATTACAATATTATATTTTAATCCAAAATATTATTTAGCTTTCTTTTAGCCCCGAATAGCAGACTAACTTGTATAATTTATAATAGGTAAACTGTCTTCGAAATTAGTTTTCAACTTCATCAGTACGCGCGAGTAGCTAGCTAGAGTAGAGTGTTAATGACACTTGATTTACAAAATCGAGAGATTTACTCGCTCAAATTCAAAATGTATGTCAAATGTCATATATTCCCATCATTTCTATGCCTATCAGCTTGCTGCTGCTGTAACCTGCATATTGCAGTGTAGGCAGAGGGAGGAGGAGAGGTGAGACACTTTGTTCCCCACTTTTAGCCAAATTCTCTAGGCATTGCATGTTGAGTAGTGAAACTCAACGCCGCGCTTTTTGCCTTGGTACCAGAGCGAAGAAATAAAAATATTAATAAATAATAATTCACTCCCCGAGTGGGAATCGAACTCACGACCGTCGCGTTACAGTCACAAGCGTAGACCTCTGCGCTACGACGGACAACACTCTTTCGCCCATCATTTCTCTTTTTACTATTTTCTTTTCTTTTCTGTATTATGCATTAACCGAATTGAAGGTGGATATAACCTAGTGATAAGTCACTACGTTTTTAAATTGTATTTTTTTATAGAAAGAAATGGGTATTTATGAATGATATGAGTGTCATGATACTAGGATACGGAGTGTCACGACACTCGAGTCTGTCTGACCGTCTATCTGTGTGGAACAAAGCGTGAAGTTGAAGGAAGTATGGACAAGGGACTATTAAGAACAACAATAGCTCGACTTCCTGGGAGCGGTTTTGTGTTTTATGTAGCATTATGCACTGATGTTGTAACCAATTATTAATAATTTTTCTATATTATATATTCCAACTCTATATTAAAACTTTGATTAATATTGGAAGTATTTTAAAATTATATATAATTTTGATTATCAAATAATAACTGGGTCTCTATCTAAACTAACAACATCTCTTATGTTTATTATTACCTTTGTAGTTCAAAAAAATATTATGAGTTGAATACTTTAAACAGAGTGAAATAGATTTTTTCAATACTTGATTTTGAAATATGTTCATATTTGAAGTCACAATTAATTTTTGTATCAATTTTTTTTTGCCTTTTGATCAGCGGAACCTAATACCACACTTTCTCTTGTTACTAGAAAATAAAAATAATTCTTTCATCCTACGTGGAAATCGAGCCCATTACCTTCGCGTTAACAGATAGACAGACGATTTTGTCACGATTGTAAATATTTTTTTTAGATATATTTGTTTCATTAATTATATTGATATTTTCCATACATTTTGTTTTCTTATTTTTATTTTAAATAAAGCATAATTTGGCGCTCGTGCGCAAACTCCTTCAGTTATACAAAAACGCACCACGTCCATCATTACTATAATTTGTGTATATAATGTGCACAGAATAACAAGCGTTTTTTTTTTTTTCACACATTTTTTGCTTAAGGTGTACCAGCTAGAGAAAATCTGGTGACATTTCACGTTGTCCACCATTTTATGATTATAGAAAAATATTGCATGATATGCGTAACTTAACACCTCGCTTTGTCACAGAGATTATGAACAGAGCTGAGCTGAAGGAATCTACTGCATTTACTCATGCAATCTGACACTTTTTAACTGCGCCATGACCCACAAAAGTGGCAGTTTCTGAAAATGTATATTCCTGTTTCATTTTTAGTCTCGACAAAAACTTGAGTAAAGTAGGTAATGAGTCTTACGGAAAGTTAAAAGAGGGATATTTTTTAACAAAAATAAAGCTATACATTTCTTTTTAAATTAAAATATGTAATATTAATTTGTTATCATAGGCGTAGACATAGGGAAGACGGGTGCGCTTGGCCATAACCAGACCAGAACCAGAAAGCCAAGAGCCAGAAGCTTAAAGACCAGGTCCTCCCAAAGAAAATATGTCTAGATACATGTTTGTTATATTTAGATTATGTTATATTGTATAGAAAAAAACATTAAAAGATTAGAATAGATAAACTATAAGGTACCATATTCCATACAAATTCACAATATTGAAACGTTTTTCAATATATAAACTTAAAAACATATTATATTTAGACCGTAAAATCATTTTATACCACTTCCAATTTTTTTTCTCTATAGTCTTATACAACGCCTATTCAAAATGAAAATTGTCCTCTCCACGATATTAATTGCTATCAGAACTACAATAGGGAGGTTTAAATCGTATGGAGAATAATAATTGATTATACCATATAACGTAGGGTTACCGTTACGTACCCGGTGCGAATATTATAATATTCTTAAATTTTTTTTTTTATCTTCACTCTGTATCCCGTATATACAGGGTAGAAAGAGGAACGTAGTGTTAAGACACTCCGTCTCCCACTTTCCGCTAAATTTTTCGAGACATCGCGTTTTAAATAGGAGAGCTCAACGCCGCACTTTTGTCTTGTTACCAGAGAGAAGAAATTAAAAAATATTATTAAATATAAATTCATTCATCCAAGTGGGAGCCAAACGCGCAACCGTCGCGCTTAAAGTCACACGCTTGTGCAACTGCGCCACGATGGCCTCGTGTCTAATGGGTGGCTTTTCTAAACTCAATGTAATTTAAATGAGTATTTCTATTGATAATATTTTTTTCTTTTTCTTCGAGGATAGATATTTTTTTTTTATTTTGCTTATATATGTATCGGAGAAGAGAAAACTGAGTAACCTACCGTCAATTCCATCAGTCCAACATTCAATATTTATACATGATAGCTTCTCAATTTTAATTTTATTTAATTAAGTAAAATAAAAAAATGCCTTTAATAATTGATTTTTTATAATTAAAATTAATTGTCTTCTGTCTTCTATTAGAAGCCATTTAATGGATATTACGTCCCCAAATAATTTTTCCATCCCATTTCATTACCATATCAAAGGAAGTAAAATTAAAAGCTTTTAAGAAAGCTCGTTCATAATTAATGTATCAAATTCTTAAGGTGAAAAATTTCTTTTTTCATATATCTTATACTTACAGCTAATTAAAATGTTCACAGCCACACGTAATAAATATCAGCTTCGGAGTAACCCTCTAAGCTTTACTTAATGTGACCCATATTGCTTTTATACGAAGGCTTACGGAATAAAAAGCTATTGAAACGTTTTAAATCCCTAATTTAAAACTCGAGTCTATCCAAATCCATACGATCGAGGGACTATCATTTTATTTTGTGTTCTTAAAAAGTGTTGTTTTTTGTTTACAGCGTCTAGTGTTCGTGTTGTGTTGGGATCGGGACAGGATATTTTAAGTGGTGTATCGTCGAGAGAAACCTATTGTTTCCTGGAGCCTGTGCAAAAAGTATTAAAAATGTCTATTTTATTTTGCCACCCGGATATTAATAGGATTTTTATGTATATGGTATGTATATTGTAGTATATCGAACATTTGTATATATTAAATATGAATATTTAGATAAGTTTTTTTATAAGTTATAAGCAATAATATATTATGTAGTGAATAATCATATATTTATAATAAAACAACAGTAAGCTGCACTCGCTCATACAAATTTTATATAACATATAACATTATAGTAATATAGCAATAATGTAAAGTTTCATTTAAATTACTTCAGTAGTTTTTGCACAACAAACACACATCCACATTTATAATATTAGTAGGATTCCAAACTTTCAATAACAAACGGTAATCGGAAAAAGAAATGGTAAGAATAGTACTGTATATTTTTGGATGAGAAAAATATACAGAATCATGAAGTGAATGAGTAAACGTGAGTTTAGTTTAGTTCTTCATTTGTTGAATACCAGTCAATTTGCCAATGTCAAATTGAATGAAATCCGTAAGTATTTAGAAAAAGTCAAAAACTTCTAATAAATTATATTAGTAAAACGTGTGGACACACCACTCGTTGTATATAGGTGCCACGGGCCCTTCATTGTTAAACAATATAGGGATAGGCCATAGGCCATACACCGCCTCATGAATCCACAATGCCCATTCAATGGTCTACTACAAGGACGCCAAACTTTGGACACACGAATGTTCAAATATGCCAGTGCATATTAAAGCCAGTTTAGAATTGTTTGGCACGTTCGGCATCCAGCTCGTGTAGCTTATAGGTAATTCGGGATTATTGGTATAGTACAATAGCATGCCTTCACTTAGTAAATAACCTGGATATCTTAAATTAAACCGTATTTAGCAATAAGCTGACCGCTATGGAGCAGTAATACTGAGAAATCTATTTGTAGCGTTTCGCTAGTCTAGAGTGTGTTTGTTGAATTGTTACACGTAGTTTAAGAAAACAGGTACAATTAATCGGTTACAAAAAATTAATTCACGCTGTATCCTGCACACAGTAAGGTAAGTAAAAGGAACCTAGTGTTAAGACACCCCGTTCCCCAGTTTCCACCGAGTTCTGGAGCCATTGCGTGTTGAGTGGCGGAACTTAAGAAATGAAAATATTAATAAATATTCATTTTATCGAGTGGGTATCGAACCCACAACCACGCACGTATTTACATGTTCACACTTTGTGCCCCTGCGTCACAAATGGCTACTTGTATAAAATATCTGCGAAAAGTGGAAAGACATGTTTGAGGGAAAGAATGTTGTATTACATTAAGTATCGTTGTTGAGATATGTAGCTGTAGTAACATGATGGATATGAGTTTGAAACTCGATCAGTGGATTATTTATTTATATTACAGGTGTTTTTTCCGGCCTGTTCTGATACGGTACGGCAGCAAGCTGTACTGTAGGAATCTATGCTGTAAGATTTATTGAAATAAACTGAAATTGAAGTAATCGGAGATTTGATTATTTTTTTTAGTTTCACGCTGTACCACGCATAGCAACTTCGGCAGAGAGAACATGTGAGTATTAGGGAAGTGCTAAATCACTCATATAATTCTCATGGCCAAATTCTGAAAGCATTGTATGTTGAATGGCGGGAGTCAACGCCGCGCTTTGCCTAGTGACCAGAGCGAGTAAATGAAAATACTAAATATTCAATTTCCTCGAGTGGAAATCGAACCCGTCACGTTCACCGAAACATCCCAGATAGTTTCAACGGTGGTCTTTATAAAATATATAATAACGAATTATTTATTCTTAGTATAATTATACATACCTCGATTCATTTACTGTCACGACAAAAATATTTAAAACAAAAAAAATCTTTAATAAAAAGACACAGCTATCAAAGATATCTATTACATGAATATAAAGATCTATAAAGAGATTTAAACGTCTATCTATACACTGTAACAAGTGTTATTATCCATACAAATTTGAACGTGAACTAATCTATATGTATAATAAAGATGTAATTCATCGCCGTCTGTACATGGAAGATATATGAGAAAATTGATTACTAGAGACATTTATTAATGTAATAAATCCCAAATCAATTATTTTTTTTATTTTTGTCTGTTTGTCTGTGTGCTTGTTCACACTAATCTCAGAAATGGCTAAACTGTTTAAATGCAGTTTTCGCTATTTCATTTTAGCAAACTTATCTTTAACATTTTGTGTTCATTATCATATATTTTAATCGGTCCATTTAAAAAATAGTTATAAATTGCATGTGAAAAATTGGTACAAAAAAAGTGTTTTATTGAATTGATTGAAACTTTACGTATGGACATTGTTTTAATTATTAATGATAGTGTTATTGTACGAAAGTTATTCAGATGAGAACATAAATATTTCGCCTGCGCCAGTCCTGGCGCAGGCGAAATATACGTAAGCAGTTTTTTTGCAATTATTGACCCCCCCCCCCCCCCCCCCCCCCCCCCCCCCCAACCCTTCCCCTATGTCATCAAAAATAAGCAATCCTCTTACAAATATTTCATTGAAAACGTCAAAAATAAGCAAACCCAAGACCCCCCGCCCCCCTACAGTGCTTACGTAATACTTGAACGGCCCCCAAGGCAAAGCACAGCGATTTCTGCCACTCAACCCGCGATACCATCAGAATTCGGTAGGAAACGGAGAGTCTTAATACTAGGTTCCCTCTGCCTACTCTGCTATGTATAGGATATAGCGTGAAGCCTATTTTTTAGTTATTGAGATGAGAAAATAATTAATTGTGTAGAACAAGCGGGCGAAGCCGCAAGCGGGTCGCTACTTGCACATATGAATGCGCCCCTATAATCCGTCTCTGAGCGAGGGTGCCACTCATTATTCCCCAAGCACCTTGTACAATCACGTGTTTTATCTACAGACATCCACTTCCTTACGAGTAGGACTGTATAATCGATGAAACGCAATCCATTCAAATGGTTCCCATAGTAAACGTCTCGGCGTACAAAGCGATCCCATTCATACTTCATAAAGAGTCTTTGAATCGATCATCAAGTTGAATATTAACACCGGTAAAGCCACTGTCAGACTTGAGGTGGAGATAAAATTTATATGTCAGCTAATAGAGTTTATGTTCGTGGGCGTTGTAGCGTAGGGTACAAGTGTTTCTTGTAAGCGTGACGGTTGTGAGTTCGATTTTAATTCGAGTATATTAATTATTATTATTTATTAATAACTTCATTTGTATACCCTGTAACAAAGTAATTGCTTAGTTTTAGGTAGAGGAAATGTTTTCTGCTTTCCAGACACAGCGTGTTAAGAAGCGGTAAAGAACACCACACTTTCTCATATTACTAGAGCGAGTGGGAATCGAATCCAGAATCGTCGTGATTATACTCAGACCATACGCCTTTGCGCCACGGCGGCATTCATATTGGTAATAAACACTCTGGTATGCACTTTCCAATATCGCACGTTGTATAAACAGACCGGCGAAATGAAAATATGAAACTATATAAATGTTGACAATATTTTAAAAAAATATGTGAAAAGAAATAAAAACAAAATAAATCGTTCTTCTAATTAATAATAATAAAAAAAATTGATGAATATTTTCATTGTGTCGCCCTGGTAATGAGGTAAAATACGGCGTAGAGCTCCGCCACTCAATGCTAGAATCTCGGTTTTCCTTTGTCTTTAATTCTATTTGTGAGATACAGCGTGAATCAAAATATATATATACAGTTACAGAACACCTTTTGTTTACCTAGCAAGTGAAAGTAATAGTGCGTGACGATGGAAAACGAAGCAAAATTAGTAAAAAAAGAACCTTTGTAATGAATTGGAGAAAGTAACAAAAAAAAAGATAAACTATGTTTTTTTATATATAATATTTTGTTTTACTACTGTAATGAAACTTCCTCTTCGATCAAATCATTTAGCAGAATATATCCAGGCGAATAAAGGTCATACGTCAGGGGCTCATAGAGTTCACGAGAATTATTGGTCTATATTATCACTATCAATTTCAGTACTATTGTCTCGTTTATAAGTTTATAATAGGGAAGGCGGAGAGAAACGTCAAAACATTCCGTTTTAGATTTAGAGTGATGGATCCTATCTCCACATTTTATGTAACCACATTCGAAAAACAAAAATAATTAAAAGGCGATTCTTCGTAGTGGGTATAGAATTCACAGCCATTATATCAGAAACTCCACCCCACTGTGCCATGATGATGAAATAAAATATATCATTAAAACCGTGTGGTACACTCCTTATAATACTAATACTTTACTAAAAAAGACCTTTTATTCGGTTGTCGATGAAATATTCTATAATGGAAGGGCGCAATGCTGCTATTGTTAGAGGATTTATAATTCCATGCATTCATGTGTAAGAATACACTATGATTATATTGATCATATTTTATGCTTAAGTAGGTCTTTGTGTAAAAATTGTATTCTCTACTATAGAGTATACTAGAGTAGGTAGTAAGTAGGTTGTAAGTATATAAAAAATACGTCGAAGGATTGATGATAGATTGTTTAATTGAACTACTATATATTTAGTAGTTAAATTAAATCTATCATACATACAGGTAAGCTGTATAGAGTAAAACAACAACAAGTTCATATTAAAGTAGACCTCGGACCCGTGACTACGGACTACTGCAACGTGTTCGATATGTCGGATTTCCAAAAATGTATAATACTAAATATACGCGATTAATCCGGTTAAATAGTTTAATTTAAAATGTGTAATAATCGTGAAAACCAAGGCTCGTATTAAAAAATATTAGTCAAGACAAAACCCGGCATTGAGTTTTGACACTCAGCATTTAATTCAGTGACTCGAAAATTGGACGGAATGTGGAGAACGGAGGTTTCCTTTGCCTACATTTTATATTCAATTAGTGTTGCCTTTATATCTAAATTGACAAAGATACACATATTTATTTATATGCAAAGTTCTTGGATTTTATACTTTCTCATGTAGAGTTCTGAAAAATTAAACAATACATAATATGTAAGTATTTATCGAAAGTGTAACATTGAGTTCACATAATCATTAATCATTATGTAAATTGGTTAAATTACCCCTAGAGTTTTTATGAAATTTGATAATTGTATATACATTGAAAAATCATATTAATAGAGGCCAGTCGTAGTGCAGTGGCACAAAGTGTGCCTGTAAATCGACTGGTTGTGGGTTCGATCCCCACGCGACGGGATGAAATATTTGTTTACATTTATTTTCCCATTTCTTCGCCCTGGTGTCGAGGGGAAACCGCGGCGTTGAGTTCCGCCACTCAACACGCAATGCCTCCAGAAATTGGCGGAAAGTGGAGAACGGAGTGTCTTAACACTAGGTTCCCTTTGCCTACCCTGCTGTGTGCGGGATACAGCGTGAAGCTGTAAAAAATATCTAGAATTCTCAAAAATAATGGTACTACGCGACATTGACAAACATTCCTCAAAGTCGGTTACGAACCACTAAAACGAACGGAATACGACGCAGTATTGATGTATCAAGTCATAGCAACGACGTCAGCGGAATATTAAAATGTAGAGTCACGGATGCCGAATTACATACTATATGTATGGATTACCTATGTATATCAAAGTGTATACCCTCGTGTGGGGCCTTACATACTATCATTTACTCCCATAAAGATTTCTGCTCACGTATTCAAATCCTTTGTAGTTATTAATATTAATTGAGGCCAGTCGTGGTGCAGGGGCACAAAGTGTCACTGTAAAACCGACTGGTCGTGGGTTCGATCCCCACTCGAGATGAAATATTTACTTAAATTTATATTTTCATTTCTTCGCTCTGGTGTCGAGGATAAGCGCGGCGTTGAGTTCTGCCACTCAACACGCAATGATTCCAGAATTCGGCAGAAACTGGGGAACGGAGTCTTAACACTAGGTTCCCTCTGCCTATCCTGCAGTGTGCGGGATACAGCGTGAAGCTGATTTTTTTTAATTTTTTTAACAATAATTATAAAGCTATGTTTTATTATGCCATTACAGTCATTTAAAATATTAGGACAGAATCGCTACAAAAATAAATTAAATACATTCCTTTTAGTGGAATAAATGTTTAAGGCCACTTGGGTATTCTTTACAAGGAGGGCATTTACGCTGATTGCTTTACCTTTTCATATATTATATAGGTTTTTTTTTTATCTAATTTCTAAGAGTTTACGTGAAATAATTACCTAATGTGAGCTGAATTAAAGTGTATATAGTTGTAGATGCTAGATATATTGTGTTTGTTACATTACTAATGCTGATTACAAAAAAAAGGTTTTTTATTTTATTTAATTTCTTAGTATTTTTAGTTTCAATAAAAGTCAAATGCGAATAATTCAATGAAGTTTGTATTTTGCTTCATTTATCGAACGTCAATTTATTTTATGTACTGCCAATTTACTAAAGTTAATTCCTCAGAGATATATTATTATACGTTATTAAAGGATATTGGATCCGTACAAAATCATTAATAAAAAGTTTTCCATGGTTCACAATATTAACGTATAATACAACATCGTGTTGTTATATAAAAAATTCTAAAGCTTGAAAACTAGAAGATATACATTTCTATAAGCTGACTGTTATGTTCGAATGATGATGGTTTCAAAAATTGATGATGGATTTAAAATAAAAATCAGCTTCACGCTTTATTCTGCACACAGCAGGGAAGGCAGAGGGAACTTGCAAAGTGTTAAGACCTGTTCCCTACTTTTTACCGAATTCTGGAGGCATTGCGTGTTGAGTGGCAGAACTCAACGCCGCGCTTTGCCTCGACATCAGAGCAAAGAAATGAAAATATAAATGTAAGTAAATATTTCATCTTCTCTAGTGGTCGAACCCATAATCAGTCGGTTTTACAGTCACACTTTGGGCCCCTGCGCCACGACTGGCGCATTATATTTAAGGTATATAAATTGAGTCATTTCACTACGCAGGAAATCTCTTAATTAAACGAAAAAAAAAATGGGAAAGTGCAGTGAGAAAATATCGGTAAAACAATGATCAATGATTAAATAATACGCTATAAATAAAGATAATTTCACGCTATTAATTAGTATTACAGTGAAGACTCCCACAAATCGGCAATCTACGTTTTATTAGTTATTGGCAATCGTGTAATTCGTCACGCAGGCGCAGTAGCACAAGTAAACAGGTGTGACTGTAAACGTAACGGTTGTGGGTTCGATTCCCAGTCGAGGGAGTGATATAATATAAACGTAAAAGAAAAAGTGAAATTTGCGTGCTATAACTGACTGTACCCGCTGCTACGGACTGACTACCCGTCACGACCGCAACGATGACCGTCACGATTGGACAATAATGATTACAGAGGGAACTTGCAAAATGTTTTTTTTTATATTTTTTTTCTATTTTTTGCCCAATTTCTGTAATTGATAGGTGGAATAATTTTATAAAGAAAACGACAAGTATCTATGCTAATACAAAGAAAAAAAATGTTTCGTTTCTGTGACATATATATAATTATTTTTATTTTACACAATTACGATGATATGACCTCGTGGCGCGGAGTCTCACTTTAATTGCGGGGCGAATCCAACCCCTTGTGGGTTGGATTTCTACTCGGAGGAAAAAATTTTTATTTCCTTGCTTGGATAACACGACCAAGCGCAGCCCTGAGTTCCACTAATCCACACAGAATGTCTCGAAAATTGAGCCGAATGTGTGAAATGGATTGTCTTAAAATTAGATTCCTAGCGTGCTTTATGGGCGATGCAGCGTAAAGTAATAAAAAATATGAAAAAAAATAATGTTATCTTAAATAATCCATAATATTTAGCACTAATCTCTATAACATAACAGGTAAAGCAGGCAAAATACGATAATAATAAATAATTTTAGAGGTAGCATACATAATTACATTGAAGTATAAAGCTTTAAAGATGCACGGACCAGCGATGGACTCTCAAAAGCACAAAATGGATCGGCCCACAAGGAAGAAGAAAAGTGGGCAGGCCACAAAAACGATGGGCAGACGACATAGTGTCCACGGCGGGGATACTACTATAACTGGATAAGACTAGCACAGGATAGAGAAACATGGAGGAGAATGGAGGAGGCCTATACTCACCAAGAGGTTCCTATAATTTAAGCAAAATATATATATATATATATATATATATATATATATATATATATATATATATATATATATATATATAT
>DWQW01002618.1:0-25948 GCA_018249695.1 Heliconius erato demophoon | reverse complement strand
TATGAAAACAGGAATAAAATATATCTTAAATATAATAGAATTAGAGTCTATTTTTGCTGCACGTTTCAAAGTTAATATTTCTTACTTCTTAGCAGTTTGAATTAACTTGAAAGATATCCCAATTTATGATTGCAATATTATTATTTTATTACAAATTATTTGTTTATTATTTACAGTAAATTGTAACAGTCATTTATATAGTCTGTTAGCTTCAAACGATTCTAAGCAGATGGCGATGTCTGTTGACTGTATGGAAATAGGTAAGTATTCAATAGATGGCGCTATATTAAAAGTACAAAAGGTACATAGTATAAAACAACGAATATTAAATGATAGATAAAAAAAATATAAATGCGTTTATAAATCAGTAAATCAAGACCAAAAGCCCTGATCACTATTACCAAATACTGCGATGCATTAAATATAAAGGGAAAAATAATGTAATTAATATAAAATCAATAATGTAATTAATACATATGATGAGAAAAATAGATATAATAATAAAATAATAATGTCTACGGACCAAGTGTCTCTAAGCAAAGTGCCTCTAAGCAAAGTCCTGAATACATCAATCCAATCGTTCAAATGAACGAATCATATGAACCGGTTCATTGTCACAACTGATCGAAATCGATATCAATCACGGAGATTGACCGATCGACACAAGCCTACATGCGACCTCTATACGTAATTAAATTGTTCCTATGGAAATAAATCCATTCATTCGTTCATAGCTAAGCGACCAATTGCTGCACCGGTTGGCTATGACGCTTTAAAAACTTCACTCCATTGAAAGTATCGTAGTAGACATACACGATTCACATTTACATAGGCACACATCACTATACTATATATATTATATCGTTCATTCAACGTTTAGCATAGCATAGCACTCACTTCACTTCAGTGCCAATGTCAACTTTGTAAATAGTGAGCGTATTTCACGGATGTGTAATCGCACTGATTTCGCGATTTAATTAAAGCTCATATATTATAACAATGGAAACTACTTTTATAACTTAAATATTGTATATTACATTAGGGCGCTGTGGTATTTAATGGTACAGAATCATTTCGTGAACAAACTCGAGTTAAACGTGTCCTAAATTAAAAAGTAGTAACTTTGCGAAAGTTTTTATTTTGCATTGCGATTCTAATGGCCAAAAATGCATGTATTTAGTAGTTTAGTGTTGGTTTTATGCATTTCGTACGGTGTAAGTGGAAGTAACAATGAGGTTACTAGTGAACATTCCTTGGAGTTGACCCAGTCCCTGAACTTGGCGCGTCAGGAGCTCATTCAGGAAAGGTGCGGGCGTCTTAACTTGAAATGGGGCCTCGACGATCTGCCTCCAAATCAATTAGAACATATTTTAGTTGATGATGAGCATAAACTCCTCTACTGTTATGTACCAAAGGTGAGATTGGTCAAGGTAAACAAGTAATCTGTAAAATAAATCGTAGTTTAACTAACGTCATCGGTTTTTCCTTTAAGTTTGATAACGTAATATAGTTACCTGGAAACTCGTAAACTTTCTTCGTATTTGAGTAGCTAAAAATGTTTCTTTATCTTAACTAAACCTAAACTTTTTTTATCTTTTATTTAAAAATCCATTCATTAATATAAAGAAATATATATTTTTAATTAAAATGCTGCATTTATTTACCTTTTTCATCGCATTTTATTGAAGTTAATTAAACTTTGATAAAATATGAAGGTAAAATCTTGAGAATAAACAGATAAAAAAGAAATTAATATCATCAATTACGAAAATACTAAATTAAAGAATATATATCAATTATTAAAAATACAGGTGGCATGCACTAATTGGAAGAGAATATTTATGATATTGGCTGGAAAATGGAATGACACAGATGTACTCTCCATACCCGCTAGCCTCTCACATTCTCCTGGAATGTTCAGGAATCTTAGTTCTGTATCCAAAGAAGATAGAGATACAATGTTAGAAAATTATCATAAAATGATTATTGTAAGGAATCCATTTGAACGACTTTTATCTGCATATAGAAATAAATTAGAGGGAGACTTACCCAGTGCTAAATATTTTCAAGTAAGTATAATATATTTTAACTTATTATGTTTATTCAGCTTCACTCTCTTTCCTGTATAGTAAGAATGTAGTATTAAGACACTCTCCTCTTTATTGAACTCGCTGTGTAACAAAGGCAAATTTACTTATTTTAAATTTGGTTTTAATAATGCAAATAAAGTAATCGAAGATAATTAAAAGAAATGCACAATATTGAAGCACTAGTGTTAGTTTTGATTATTTCTACAGTTTGAATGTAAAGAGTGATAAAAATGTAAAATTTAAATGAAACTTTTATATTTTTTAAATTTATATTTGTCTAATCAAACATCTAATCAAAAAATAGTTTTATTCATACTTATTAGTAGTACTCGTTTTTTATAAGTGATTATTTGTTTTGATTTTGTATTTACAAATGAAAAAAAATATTATAAAATATACTACCACTCTTAATTTAGTTCTTAGTTTATGAATTTTAAACACTGCCAAATTAATGTTTAACTGACATCAAATTGTTATAAAGTAAATAATCGTAATTTGAATATTCTTTCTTATAATTTACGCGCAAAATAAATTGTACAGGTATCTTAATTATTAGGTATTGTTATAATATTGTATTTATAATAACATATTGTAAGTTACTCACAATAATGTATTATTTTGTTATCTTCTTTATAATAATAAATTATTATACATGTATTATATAATCTACATATATTTTAAAATAAAACAATAAAACGTATTTTTTTTTAGTTTTAAAATAATAATTGGAAATACCACTCAGTAGAATTTTTGTCTGTCTGTCTGTCTCGTCTGTTAAAATAAATATGTTTAAGCAGGCGAAGCCTCGAATAAACAGCTAGTTACGAATTAATGAAAAGTAAATGAATAGGAATATTAAAATAGCAGGTAAATTAGTGTACGCAAATCATAATATGCATCATATTTCGTAGATTCAACAACTAATGTTTTGAAGTTAGAAAATGCTTATTAGCGTAAAAAATACTGACAAACATACTAAATTTGTTTTTCATATATCCAATTTAAAACTATTATACTCCTAGACAAATGAAATTGAAAAAAATATATAATTTTTGATAATTGTACAATGTTAATCATTATAGAGCAGCTTGCATGTCATGGTTGTTTGTGGATTTGAACTATTCACGTAAAGTGTTTATATTTTTAAAGTAGCCCCTCAAGCCTACACTTGGAGTCAGTTATAGAACCCTATATATTTTGTAATTTTTCTAGGACGAATACTGTTAAAACACTCCGCTCACCCTCTTTCCGCCGAATATTGAAGGCATGTGTAAGTGGCGGAATTTAATATTTGCTTCACGAACTTTACCATAGCGAAGTAAAGAAATTAGTAAATATTTCATTTCCTTGACTGGGAATCGAACCCACAACATGTCGTGTTAACAGTCAAACGCTTGTGCCCCTGCTGCCATCTCTTAGGTAGAAGAAGACTTCTCACAAGTATTTTCGTCTTTTCTCCATATGTCTCTTGGGCGTAACTGAAGCTCGAAATAAAGGTTTTCTTTCTATCTAGAATTTTTTTCTATTTAAAATTAATTGTACTATTACTACTAGTACTATTTTACTCATTTTTGTCATGATTTTTGTAAGAGTAAATCTGATTTCTTTAATTGTTTATTACAAGAATCGTCAAGTGCAATCTGCTGTTCTCGCGTGTTCTTGTATTATTAATCTCAACGCATTTATATTGTAATTACGATATTATTATAACAAGATACATATTTTCTTTTTTTTCAAACGTTTTTCACTTCGCAAGTAATCCCATTCTAGAGACATTGAAATCGCATGGGCAGTGAAATTTAAAATAAAAAAATTCTTCACTACGTGTCAACGAAATCGAACCCACAATCATCTCGTATATAGTCAATCTAACAGCGCGACGATAACGTAAAAAAAAATTACATACAAAATAAATGAGCGGAAACGTCCTTTATCATTTCGAAGGCATTTTGTTCTTTGATGTTAGAATTCATAAATTACGCGTTGCCTTTAGCTAAGTATCTGTTACGTCTCGTCTCAATTTTTTGCTCCCCTAAAATTAATGAAAGAGATAGATATACTAAGCAACTTTTTATATAATATCCGACTAGTTTTAATATGTTTTGCTGTCGAGAGTCGAGAATTTATCGTGCTGTAGATATGAGGTCTATGACTTTAAAATAGTGCACGATATATGCTTATACATATAATTTTGTGATTTTAATTTATTATTTGCTAGTATTTTTTTATTTAAAAATAATTTAAATGCTAGGAAATCGTGTTTCTATTTATTTCAGCTTACACACATTTATTATTTTAATTTGTTTTCTTCGCTCTGGTGCCGAGGCAAAGTGCGGCGTTTAGTTCCGCCACTCAACAAGCAATTTTTCCAGAATTCGTCGGAAAATAGGGAACGGAGTGTCTTAACACTAGGTTCCCTCTGCCTACCCTGTTGTGTGCGGGATACAGCGTGAAGCTGATTTGATTTGATTTGATTTTATACCATTTTAATATCAGTTAAACGTTAATTGTCCGGCTGTTAATTGAGCGGCGGTCAACTTAAACGTGTTTCTTGTCTTTACTATTCATAAATCATAATCTCTATAAAGATTTTGTCATAATGATCAATTATTAAGAAATAACAGATTATTTGTCTCATATTCTAACTTTCAATTTTATGTTTTTTCGCACTTGACTTTTGATCGCAGTTAAAAATAAAATAAGCTAAAATATATTTATTATTCAAGGATCGCGTGGGCAAGCGCATCATAAAGGCCTTCAGAGAGAATCCGTCGAACGAGTCTCTAGAACACGGACATGACGTCACTTTCAAGGAGTTCGCGTTGTTCCTAACAAATAAATCTAAGGAACTGGCTGACGTCGTGAACAATGAACATTGGCAGCCGATAACCAGCTTGTGTCACCCGTGCCTTATTAAATACACTTTAGTTGGTAAGTTTCTTTTTTTTTAAATTTTTTTTTATGCTATTTCTGTGTTTGCAGGTAAGACAGACAGACAAACCAGTATTTATAAACCATTCATAGATTATAACTTATGAATAAAACCGTCATCCCATGATCGCTCTCAAGATCGATCTCTGAGTTGAGAGCGGATTATAAATATGGGCTCTACTGTTGAGAATGAGATATTCCGTTTTACACTTTGAGTGTTGACTGGCGTAACTTAACACCGCGATTTGTCGTACATCATTTATAAAATGTATCGAATTTTACGTAATTTCTTCATCAAAAGCGAGAGTTTGGTTATTCATGACTTTGTTGTCCTCTTTCAGTTTTATAACAAAACAAAAAAACGAAAAACCTTTTTTATTATGCTTTTATCTTTTTGTACAATTGAGTTTTTTATTCACAAACAACACGTCGAATATGCTCACGGCTTAAATAATTTAAATGTTCAATCACTTTAATTTTTATACGTAACATATTACATTTCACTTCTATCATTGTTTCTTCATTTTATATAGCTTTATTTTTTTCTTGCCTGTTAATTAGCGCATTGGATTTAAAATAACTTGGCCGCCTCAGCTTAGTCTCATCAGTAAACAGTATAATAATATCTTGCTAGGTATCTTGGTAGTATTAAAAGATGTTTTAATGTTCTTTTTTTGTTATTCTACTAAAACAGTTTTATAATTATATATTTTTTTAATTCTCTTAGATTGGTAACACCAACTAAATCTCAATTCAGAATTTATCGCCATACTTTACAATCAATTTAATAATTCATATTTGTTTACAACTTATGGTTAGATAAAGTTCGGCGTTCGATTCCGGCTTCCAATAGATAATAATTGTTTTTTTTTAAAGACTATTTGACTTGACTGATATGCCACCAAATTATTGTTTGTAAAATGTGCACCATTTTATGAAAAAATTATCATATCATTTTCAAGAATACCTTAAATAATGAGCTGCTTCACGCCTTTGCCCGTACAGTTGGCCGCAGCGTAGAAGGGTAGGTCGAAATAGCATAGTGTAAAGACACTGCGTTCTCTGTTCGCCTGTATTCGAGACATGTCGTGTCTGTCCCGAACAGGGAAACAAAAATAATTTATTCGAGCAAGTGGGCATCGAACTCACGACCATGGCGTCTATAGTCACGCTCACGCTGAATGGTACTACGAACTAATAGAAATTATATAATAGAAAAAAAAAATTTTGCAATAAAAATATTATTGCACTTACATGCAAGATATATGTTTTAATACGAACACGATAATAATTGTATTTTATAAAGATAAATTTTATTGGGGTCTAACGAATAATAGGCCGCGATAAGTATCTTAAAGCGGTAAATATTATTAATTTCGCCTTGGATGTTCCGCACCGTACCGTCGGTCCATAAATTATCACGAATGCCATATTTATTAAGTCATAAGATTCCCCTTTGGTGCTTTATTAAAGATTTCCATTGTATTATATCTTCAAGGTTCTTTTTTTCTTATTTTGTTTATATATAAGTAGGTAAGTATATATGTATTAACTTCAAATTATGAAATATATTCTTCTTATATATTTACATATACAAAAACTCTGTCTGAACTGACTACTCTAGACTGAATAAATAATTTGATTTTAAATATTGATAAACGTTTCCCCGAATTGGATTGTATACTCCACGTTATTATTTACGAGAAACTTTATTCTGTTTCCTTACATTTATTACGTTTGGTGCAAATATAACGTCGTGACATAGGGGCACAGGAGTGTGAATGTAACGCGTCGTTTGCGGGTTCGATCCTTCGACTCGAGGAAATTAAATCAGCTTCACGCTGTATCCCGCACACAGCAGGGTAGGCAGAGGGAACCTAGTGTTAAAACACTCCATTCCCCACTTTCTGCCGAATTCTGGAGGCATTGCGTGTTAAGTGGCAGAAATCAACGCCGCGCTTAACCTCGTCACCAGAGCGAAGAAATGGACATATAAATTTAAGTAAATATTTCATCTCCTCGAGAGGGGATCGAACCCACAACCAGTCGGTTTTACAGTCACACCTCGTGCCGCTGCGCCACGACCGGCCTCAATTTTACAAATTAAAAATTCAAATTCAATAAGAAATCAAAATTATAAAAAATGTAAAGTGTGGCTAACTTACTCTCAAAGCATCATGCACAGACCTGTATTTTCTCTCGGTCTAACCTGACAGTTGCTTATTATTCGTCCCCGATTCGATCCATTTTTCGAGTCTTTATGAAACCACAATAAAATCACTCAAACAATAAAATGATTAGAAAGTAGTCCTTCTATTTTTCAATAATAATTTAAATCACAGTTAAGATTTTATAATAAGAAAAAGATTTTAATTTTTAAAATACCAAACTTTCAATCCAAATTACCAATTGGGCGAAGATACACATATAGATATGAAAACTTCATGCGTATCCCACTTCTGATGTTAGAAATCAGAAGCGACTAACGTTTTAAAAAAAAAACACGATAAAAACACACATCGTCTATATGTTTCTAAACTATTTGGAAAGGAATACTATGTAATTGCAATAAGTGATATGTATCACCTACTAACAAAACTTCGCATTTGTTTCCTTCCAACAGGGGCCGTTGCTTACAAGCGAGTGCCCCCGATTGACACAATTCCACTGCTTTAATAGTTATTTTCCACCTAAATCTATCCTCTTTTACACGAATACGCTAACATATTATATTTATTTTCATCTCCAAGGATCATACTGGTCGAGTAGGTGCATATATATAGAAATATATAGATTAGCTAACTAAAAGACGAACAAAGTCATATCAATCTATTAGTACAACTAAACTTTTTATGTTAACTTCGGCGTCTTCAGAGTTCAAACTGATATCAGATCTGCAAAGGTTGTTTTTTATTTGTCAGTTCGTGTTTCTCAAAATACTCGGATACTTCGAGACACGTGTGCGGTTTAGTTATTGTTTTGTGTTCGAGAAAGTAACATACTTTTAAATATAGCTTCAAGCTTTATACAGGATATGCATGAAGTATAATACCATACACTAAGGAAATCTAGCGTTAAGACACTCCGTCCCAACTTTCTGTAATTTTCGAGACAATATGTGTTGAGTGGCGGAACTCAACGCTGCGTTTTGTCTTGTTATAAGATCTAGGACATGAAAACAATTGATTCCACACAGTAGAAATCGAATCTTTTTGTTTTATTAGTTCAGCACTCCAGACACTTGGTCCATATTCTTTTTTACCTTATTATTATATCTATCATATATATTAATGACATTATTGTTTATATATATACAATTAATACGAATAAGGTAATATACAATATACGAGTAAAGTGATATAATGATCTGAAAACTATACATTTGTGGTTAAATCCTAAAGAATAATAGCTTTAAAGGGGGACAAAATTTGGTATTATAGCCAGTAGTTCAAGTTAGGTATCAGATGGAAAAGGCTCTGGGTTAAGCTAAGCTTAATTTCGGAAAAAGGTCGAGACCCCTAATTTTTGTACAAAGCCCTCGTTGGGCGTGCGCGACTCGCGCTTGTCCGGTTTTTTTAAGTATTGTTTGTGATTATCGGTTGACAAACAAACTTACTTCCGCATGTACTGTAATATTAAATAAGATATATTTTATAGGTACTTTTTATACAATGCTTGGTAATTTTATGAAAAAAATTGTTATATTTTTTTTAGTATCGTCCGTCTAATAAATGGAAAATTCCTTTCATTTGTTTCTTGTGTTGTCGCAACGTTTGTAAATAAAAATATATTTATTAACACTAATTTCAATGCAATCGCATATTACACCCAAATATTTACTCTGCATACTATAAGATCCCGTGATCACTGCCTTATTAAGCACAACTGATTACGTGCTCACTCCACTAAACCATTGCGACACATACCAGTTTAAACCGAATCCCAAAATAAACATACAAATCAATCTGTAAATACTTATTTAAAAACTTAATTTAAGACGTCAAAATTCACAAGTTATAAAATTTATTTGACCTACCGTTTGCCGACTATATACAAAATGCTCTTAGCATAAATCTGCATAAAATAGTTAAAAAAAAAACATTTTCATTAGGTATTTTAATTAAACTTAAAATACAGTATTTTAAGTTTTTTATTTTTATATTAACTGTTTTTTTTAATTTACGTTTCTTAGTATGTAATATATTATCTTTCTGTATTTACTAATTAATATCATGGCATATTTCAGTTTCAAGGTTTTCCCTATTTTTCACCCTTTTTACGGTTCCGTACCTCAAAAGGTAAAAACGACACCGTTATAGGATCACTTTGTTGTTAGTCAACACAATCAAAAGATACGAACATTTATGCGTCGTTTTTGCTGCATTTTCTACTAAGTTTCGTCGTCATTTTTGCTGCATTTTGTATTAAGTTGTGACGAATGGTGCAACAATGGTACACCATTCTTCTTGGCTATATGGGAAAAGCTAATATTTAAATGTTAGCTTCTCCTTTTTTTCCTTTCTCTTTTTGGAATAGAATCTACGATCGAAGCATTTCCTCATTCCCCATTTGCGCCATGATTGCTTCTAATTGTTAAAAATATTGTCATATACCGCGAGGAATTAGGTGTTAAAAAATCGACCCATTTGACACTCTACGCACAAGAATATTTTGAATTTTAATATGTTTGAATACGTAGTATGTATTAATACTATTTGTATTTCATAATATCTAATGCGTTTCATGTTTAAGTTAATCCTGCATATCTGTAATTTGGTACAAGAATGACAAATTTGCACTTTTAGAAATATTTCAGGAGACATAATCTAAGTTTGTAAATATTCCGATAACTATAATATAATATGCATTTGATGAGAATTTATAAATAGTTAATAAATAAAATGAATGGGTAATACTATTATTTTCTCATTTGATATTATATTTATAAAAATATAATATATATAAATATTATGATATTAATTCGAAATACATTATTTATTTAGCTTCACGCACGCCTGCATATACCTTTCAGGATAAGATGAGAGACTAAACTATTAAAGAACATTTCTTTTTCTAATTGCCTTTCAATTTTAAGACATTCCGTGTCGTGTAGCGGAACCCAACGCCGCGATCTGTGTGATCGGAACAGAAATAAAAATAAGTTCAATCAGATGCTTCAACAATACGATATTACCTTCATGACTAAAGGCAGTAAAATATAACCATCTTTACGCCAAGTGGACTTTCTCTTAAACCGTCGTGCTCATTTAACACTATGAACATTTCTAGTGACGTTATGATTTATCTTCCTTTATCTGATTGTTTCATTAAACCTAGTGCTACTTCTGACTTTGGTAAAGCAACTTGAAAATATGTTAAAACTACTGCTACTAATTCCACGGTTCGGATTCTGTCACTCAGTACTTAAACCTTGTAATTTAGGAAAGTGGAGAATGGACACTCCGTTTTATTCTTGACTCTAAGTTGTCTCTGCCTTCTCTATATTATGGTGCTATATCCGGTTGATAAAACATACTGAGGTTACTGTAAATGTTAAACTTTAATAGATTATATTATTGTATTTTTCTTTGACGATTAAAGACAGTTGATTATTTATATTTGGAGTGTAAAGCGCTATAATGACGGATGTGACAAGAACGTCAGCCGGTTTTCCTAAAAAACTTCGTTTTCCTTATTTTTTATTATGACTATTTTTTATATGGAAGCATGAAATTCTTGTGAAATATACTCCTACTTGGGTCTAGTAATGCTTCACATTATTATTGGCGCATCAAGCATGCATGGTAATGTTTACTAAATTTGTTTTGGATCATAAATAGCACATTAGACTAACGCTATCGTGGTGTTATTGGTAAGTGTATGATTGGATTTCGAGTATTGCGGGTTCAATACACAATCAGAGAAAAGTATGTTTAAAGATGTCTTTTTGCACTAATAAAATAAATTACGGCGTAGGACTTCAGCAAGGAGTGTTGTATAATTAAGGAAAAGCTTCTTTTGTTATTTAGTTTCTTTGATAGGGATCAAGTACACATATATTCTCACTAGTTTTTCTCGTAATCTTACTGCCAATAAAGAATTTGCCATAAAATAAAGAAAAAAATCAGCTTCACGCTGCATCCCGCATATATCGGGTTAATTGTATAGTTAAGTATATATAGGGTTAAGGCATTCCGTTCCCCACTTCCCTCTGAATTTTTCGAGGCATTGCTTGTTAAGTGGCGGAACTCAACTCTGGGTAATTTGTTTTATTGAATTAACCGAAACTTGAGGTATTGTATTATCAATATTGTCTTTAAAATTATAATGTTAATAGAATAAAAAAGTAATTCAGATTCTAGCTAGAGCAAAATAAGTTTTTATATTGTTTTTTTTAAATTAGTTCGTGCCTGCGTCATAATTGTTACTTACAACCACGAGTATAAAGAGTTCAGAGTAGGTACAGACAGCTACAATTTTTGTTAATCGTTTTCATATTAAAACTACATTTTGTCCCAAAAAAAATTATTTAATTGTTAGTATATTTGTTTAAAATTATTGTACTATCATATTCCGTTAAATCTTTATATTTTTTATTAAAATAAAGCGTTCTCATGGGATAGCAAGTTAATTATTAGATTCCATCACTGAAAAACATAACATAGGGTAATATTTCCTTAGAAATTATCTTAGCTGAAAAAGTACATTTAAGTTCAGCGCATTTCTTGTTTTTAATAGATAATTTTGTTGCTTTTAATAAATGATTTATGATAGTTGAAAGTGAGACCAGTCGTAGCGCAGGGGTACAAAGGGGTATGCCTGTAAACACGACTGGTTGTAGGCTCGATGCCCACTTGAGGAAATTAAATATTTATTTTTATTTATATTTTCATTTTTTCGCTTTGATGTCGTGGCGTTCTGTCATTCAAAACGCAATGAATCCAGAATTCGACGGAAAATGGGGAACGGAGTGCTTTGACATTAGTTTCCCTTTCTGCCTACCCTGCTGTGTGCGGGATTCAGCGTGAAGCTCATTTTATTTTTTTATGATACTTGAAAATGTCTCACTCTTATTGTGAAATGTGATAACAGTTCCAGCTAAAAATTAGTAATAGATAAATATTCGTAGGTGTGGCGTACTGAGGTCGTTATTTATGTAAAGTTGACGTAATATGCGTCAATTACCTACGTACATATTTCTTATTTAATAACTCATTTAGATACTTACGTTTCGCGGTTTTTATCTCGCAAATTTGTTATTAAATGCTATGCCTAGAGAAAAACACTCAGTGAAGGACAACTATTTTGAATTTTCGACCAATCGGCTGACCAGAAACTTCGTTAAAGTTTTAGAAACTGTTCTAAGGCTGAAAGTAGGTGTAAGTTCGAAACCTACAATCATCGTGTGCAATTACGCACCTTTTAACTAAGCCATAAAAAATATGACGTCATTATTTAGTATTATATGATTATGTAAAATGTTATTTTTTAGCTTATTGCACTAAGCATAATAGGCAGAGGAAGCCTGGAAACTTAGTGTGAATACACTGTTCCCATTAGGATACTTCCGTTCTCCACTTTTGCCGAATTCTCGAGGCATTACGTGTTGTATGGCGGAATTTAACGCCACACTTTACCTTTTTACCAGAGCGATAAAATATTGAATATTTCATTCTGCGAGTAGGAATCGAACCCACAACCGTCACATTTACAGTCTACACGCCTGTCCCCCTGCGTCAGCAATTTTTAACAACAATAAAAATATTATTCTCAAATATTATTTGATAAAAAATAGTGATCTAAACCCAAATCAGCACTTCACAGGGCTGACTTAGACAACGTGGGCAAAGATGGCACTGACTGACGGGCACGAAACTTTTTCACCTCATGGAAAGATATTTATAACAATAAGATGTGGGACTTTCCCTAATTAAATGAAGTTGTTAATTACACATACTATCTTAATAATATTCTTGAATTAATCTTTACAATATTATTACTTTTCATGTTTTTGACATGTTTGCTATTGTTAGCAAACACGTCAAAAGTGTTTAAAATATTAAATCTGACGTCAATTGGCATCTTTTGAATTTATTAACTTTAAACATTTACTACATATAAAAAAAGATTTAAAAAAATACTAAGTAAGACTAAGATACAATAATTTATTCAATTTAAAATTTCATTGTCGAAAATACACTTAATTAAATATGTCATCCAAAAGTTTATTCATATTAAATTTTGTAAAACGGTAAAACGAGTAAAAATAATTGGAAATTATCTCCTCTATCACTGTATCAGTTTGTCTATCGATCAACCAATCACTCTGTATAAAACTGTTAGTAATTTTATACATATTTTGCTTCCGCCTGTACCTAAATGCGTACGTATATTACTCAGAAATTCAAATAGTGTAAACAGATTCTTACCGAAGTTGCTTCAAAACAATCGTACATTTTAAATTTGTATTTAATAATATGGAAGCAGTAATTTCAGATAATATCGTAATTTATTTAGGTCAAGGCGTTTTTTATTCATGGTTAACTTTCAAAGCCGAGATGTTAATTAAGTGAAGTGTTTTTTTTTGAGATTTAATTATAATATGATCCTTCTTAGTATATCATTAACTTACCTATACTGAAATTTATATTTCCATTTCTTCGCTCTGGTGTCGAGGAAAAGCGCGGCACTGAGTTCTGTCATTCAACACGCAATGCCTTCACAACTGCACTCTGCAGTGTGCGGGATACAGCGTGAAGCTGTTAGTCTATCAACAGGTAGGGTCTAAAATTCGCCGGTAAGTGTCGAACAGAGTGTCTTAACACTAGGTTACCTCTACCTACCGTGCTATATGCGGGATAGAGCATAAATGATATATAAAACTTAAACATATTTTAATTAATGTATTATTCATTTTTATCTCAATACAGAACGGTCAACGAGTCGTTGCCTCCTTGTGGTTTTTTCTAAACTTTTACGTATCGTTCACTCGAGAATCAAATCATGAAAAGTATGACAAAATCCGAAGATCAAATCTGCGGCATCACAGCGTCTACAGCTAACTGCACTACGCTACGACACGTACCTACTATAAATCTTTAGTACAGAACTTATATAGCGATAATTATTTATTTCTGTCAAATATAAATTCTAAATATTGTTTTAGTTAACATGTTTCTACGTATTTTATTGTTTATAGCTTCACTCGGTAAAAGGAACTTGTGGACAACCCGTTCTCCACTTTCCGCCCAAATTCAAGTGGCGGAACTGAGCTCCTTGCCTCGTCACCAAGGCGAAGAAATGAAAGTATTAAATATTTCAATCCCCGGCGTGGGAATCGAACCGACAACCATCGCGTTTACAGTCAGATGATGTGCCTCTGCGCCACTATGACCACTTTTTTATGCATATCATAATTATATATATACATTTTCTTGACTTGTAAAAATCACGAAATGTACACGGAAAATTGTTATCTTCTTTCTAAGACCAGTCTAACTCTAGACGCTATCACACGATGCTGTTTTGAATTAATAATATTTTCGTTAAAATAATGTCGTGTAGAGGTGTAACGGTAAATGTGTTTGTTCTGTGAGAATTGTGAACAACCGTAAATAAAATTCGTAATATTACTTAATTTTTATTTCATAAATGAACAAATAAATTTGGCGACTTATAATCAATTATTATAGAATCTTTAGAAATTTTAAAACAAGTAATATGTTTGAAAAGGTTTCATAAACTTTTGTACCTAAATATTGTAGTTGAAACACTATTAATTTAAAAAAATATATTAATTAAATTAATTAAAATGTCACGTATGTGAATCTGAAAAATGTTTATATTTAATATATATTTTGATCCATTGGTGAGAAGATTTTCTTTGCCTATTCTGTGAGATGCAGGAAAAAAAAGAATTCCTAAGAGCCTATTAAGCGAAATCTAGGGAGAGAAACAATATTTTGACATAGTCTATTAAATTAAATAAAAAAAGGTCGATTTTGCATTTTTTTTTACGTTTTCGAATGGTATAAAAAAGTACGAGACGGGAACATAACGACAAAAACATATTTAGCAGGTTTACACCATCAGCTGACAATATAACACAGTTTGATCCATTTTAACATCCACATCACATTGTTCTCAGGTAAATACGAAACGTTGGTGGACGACTCGCTCCTGGCACTTCACACTATCAACGCGTCGCACGTACAGTTCCCCCGTCTGTCTCGAACCTCCGGCACCGCTGAGAAACTGCGCAAGTATTTCTCCCAGCTCGACCTACCTCTCATAAGGAAATTGTATAAACTATACAAATATGATTATAAAATATTTAACTACGATCTAGATAATATTGTTGGTTTTGATCTGGGATAGCATTTTTTATATAAGAAATGTTCTAAAATGTTTTGTTTTATGAATGTTAATGTCTTAAGAGCTTTAGCATTTGTGACTTCAAGGACGTGCCTTAACTAAGCTATAAACGTAACTTTTAATTGGCAACATTTTATTACCCTTTTTATAGTGTTGTCTCAATTTCGAAATCTGACTCAATTTATTAATTAGATTATAGTATAAGTTGCGCAATGCATAGTGTTGTCGTGTGATATTGCTATTGTTAGTTTGTTTAACAAGAGTATGTATGTATATCCGTCATGTTACCGGTTTTTTAACACTGGCAACATCGTGTGAACAAAAATGTGGGTCTTATTATTTGAACGTTAATAATCAATATAGTAAATTTATTAATAAGAATTTAGCAGATTTGAACGGTAATTTGTATAGATTTTGTAAGGATATTATAATTTCTATTGATTAAATTATTATTAATGTACTCATTATGTTTTTTAACTGTTTTTATAATAAAACTATTTACTATACAATTACTATAAAAATGCTCAGCCAGCCGGCCTTTGGCTGTTAGACGTTCATTTGAAAATTAACGAACCTATATACTACGTCATATTTTTTTTTAGAATTATATACTAATGAATATACCTCTTATACGGTGGTTATAATAAATCTATCATTATATTTACGCCCCAACCTGCCTCAGATCTTAATATCTAAGGTCGTATCTAGAGACGAGTTTTTTTTTCTTCAATTATTATATCGCATAAGTAACATCAAAATTATATATTGCGTCTAATATTTTTTCTCTTGAACTTAGACCTTGAATGACTTTGAAGCTGGTTTGGACTATCTTGGTAACATATCAAATGTTTCTTTATATATTGATGGCTAAAATTTATTATATATCTATTACTACTTCAAAAATTAAGACTTTAGAAAGCTTGAATTATTGGAATTTCGTATTTGTACTTAGTACTTTTTATAAATAAATTGATCGTCAAAACCAATATTTGATTATAAAATATAATAAATGTAGAATAGGGAAAGCCTAGAACTGTGGGACTATAGTACCTACAGTAAGCACTTTTATTTTTCAAAGACTTAATTTTACGTTAAATATTTTATTTATTATATAAACCATATATCCAAGCACGTACTAAAACAAATTTCTGTATCCATAGAGTGCCTTGAAACGAATAACTACTTGCAGTTGAAGGATTTCGAGATTCTTTAAATAAATTAGTAATATAAAAAATATGTTGTTATGTTTATAATCTTTGACAATTTGGTCACACTCACAAGTATGTAGCCTATATCGTTGTTTATATATAAATCAAATCAAAGTGTAACCTCATTACATGATAAAAAATATGCTGATGAATAAATTTAATACTAAAGTATCAGAATAATAAAATACAAATAAGTTAGGTAAGATAGTAAAATAGAATCTCGTGGCTTATATAATATTTTGAGAAGGTCGCTTATGTGTCTATGATAATTATGAAAAATTTAAAAATCTTGAGCTTATTTATGATATTTAATTTAATACATTTTCAAAACTTTAAAAAAATCGATATTGAAATCGATTATGTAGACATTTCTGCCCGATCTCCCCTTGCGCTTTAAATTTAATAATTTATTTTTGGTAAGTTACACAATTTTATAAAACGCACATATTTTTACTATAATTAAGTATGAATATTATTTAAAATATTTTTGATGATATTCAATATTTTTGTCAAGTTATCACTTATTAGTTATTACTGTTGAAGTACTAAACTGTAGGTGCAATGCATAAAAAAACTTTCTAGGTTAAATTATATACACGTGTTGATTACATAATTTAAAAATGCGATTCTACAATATTTTTATAATCTTTTTTTCGCACATATTATTTTTTAATATATTTTTAATTGCTTACATTCTTATAGAAACCATTGATTTCTTATATAAGCCATTGATATACATTAAACATTGATGTATCAATGGCTTATATTAAAATATAAGCAGTATAATAATTACTTGTTTATTTTATAGGTCTTCTTTAATTTGCAAGAGATATTGCTGTCGTCATTGACAATATCATAGAAGCCTTTGAACGTTTTAATTTTATTTTCGCGTTTTCCCCTTTTTTAATAGAGAGGTAGATTTAAATCACTCTTTTCTCTACTTTTTGCTATTTTAGACGTGTTACATGCTGTTGGTACACGGACAATTAAATATAATGTGGTCTTAGAACCATCATATACCAATAAAATTATCATTTACATCTGTGAAATACTTTTTGTTCAGAATATTTTGTAGCTGTACACGGTCTTTATATAAAGATTGTTTTCCAAAAAAAAATGTAATATTTTAATTTAGTAGTTAATATTACGTTTAGTATTTAAATTGTTAGCTGGTTTGAAATTTACATTAAAACAAATACGTTTAAAGACTTTTGAAGATTAAATTGAGCTTGTTCCATGTCAATATTACTATCGATCTGTCGATTATATATTTCATTTATACATACGCTGCTGTCGTAAGTTTTTTTTTTAGATTTATTGTATTAGTCACAACGTTATATGTAGTAGGTCAAAAACCTGGTAATACATCGTTTCATTCTCTAATCTATCTTAAAATCATCCACCTACCAGAATCCTATTTATTTAACCTGAATACTATGTATTTATTTAACTTATTTTAAAATAACAGTAAAAAAAGATTATCATTGCATTTTATAGTTATCTGTTCACGCAATTAAAAATTCAGATAACTGTCGAGCTAAAGTTCAAGGTGTATTATTCAATAATTATTAAATTGCTTAGCATCGTCTTAAGATAAATAAATATATATTGTCGATTCTCGAGAATGACTACTTTGTTATATAATAATGTGAAGATTTATGGATTGATTTTTATTTATTATGATTTACACTCCTCCGCACGGATTGGGATTGGGCAGAAAAGAGTTGTAGGTGCTTTACCCAGTTGTCCCCTTTCCTCGTGTTTTTTGTTTTTATTTTGTCTTTAACTTGTAATATTTTATTAAAGTACCATTTTTATTCGTTTTCAATAAAAAGTGACTTTTAAACTGGCGTTTTATGCGGAATTAATATATTAAAAATATCATTATTTGTTTCATTTTGCGGGAATAGAAGTTTGTTTGAATGTGTTGTGTTTGAATCCGAATGTATACTACTCAGGCTCCACTAAAACTGCGCCAGGACGGTATACAGTAAATGAATATTTCATTACAATATTTTCTCAGTAGTGTAGTGAGTTATCGATGTTGACATACGACTTGTCGGTCGGTTATCAATCTGGCGCTGTACGATTGTCATATCATGCACCTATTTCCATTTAAAAATGTATTTTACATTATTTATTGATTATGTGTTTAACCACAAATAAATGCAATTTGTATGCATTTAATAAAAGAAAAGAAATAGATTTCAACGAATAAGATTATAACTAAGTAAAATTAAATTAAATATTATATGATTGTGAGGGTTTCAACTGCTTTTTAAAATTGATATTAGTTTTTAAAAAAATACTATGTTATGTGACATAGATTTTTAAAACATCCTCAGTAATCATGGGCGTATCTAGAGAGATTTTCTAGGAAAAAAATTCTAGGTTCTTTGAATCCCCGTAGGACCCATTCCCTGTCCTTATCACAGCTGGCCATATTTTTGAGCGATCTCACTATAAGGCACATAGAGAACATGTCAGACATTTAAATATTTTCTCGTCGATCACCTCTAACCCCAAACGTGTAATATAATTTATTAGCAAACTAACCACGAAGCTAAGACTAAATTTCAATTAGAAAAATATATATATATGCATATAAAAAAGCGTAAATAAAGTTCATTTACCTATTACGATTTAATTGCATTAGATTCACCGTTATTCACACACAAAGTAGAATTCTCGTAGCTTGTTAGATATGTTACGTTAACAGAGTAGAAAATAACGTGTATTTCTATAATATAGATTGAGCATGATAATATGCATATTATTTTATAATATTTTCTTGTATTGATTGGCTCATTTTGTGTGTAGAATTATTATTTTTTTATAGAACTATACACCATCATATTGAAGACATCGCAGCACAAGGGCACAAGCGTGTAACTGTAAATGCGACAGTTGTGGATTTGATTTCCACTCGGGGGAGTAAAGTATTTATTATTTTCATTTCCTCGGTCTGGTAAAGAGAAAAAACCCCAGCGTTGTGTTTTGTCACTCAACACACAATACCTCGGGAATTCTGCTAACGGAAAAAGCTAATGGAAACGGAGTGTCTTAACACTAAGTTCCAGGTTTCCTGTGAATACGGCGTGAAGCTAAAAAAACTGTAGACTAGAAAAGAGTTATAGTGTCTCGATTCCGAAAGAAGAGTGGGAAACCAAGTTTTTGAAAGTCGATTCTCTCTGTCTACCCTATTACTCATATAAGGGTAAAAGTGTAAAGATTAGATAGACATACTATTTATTGTGTATTTGTATGATTATATTAGTTTATAATTGCTTTTACTAATAAATATGTTATTATCAACATTATAATTATTGTATATTTTTATTTGTTCATTGTTAAACTACTCTCTGCAATTAATTTCTGATGTAAGAATGAGTAGAACATAAAAAAAATACATAAGTATATATAAAGCATTTTCGTAATTTATATTAAGTTATTCTACAATATAAGTACACATCTAAGTAAACTAAGTGACTTCATAATATATTTGGATAAGCTTCGATCAATAGTAATAGATTAAGATAAAACTTGTAGAACAGAGTGTTAAGTCACTAAATTTGACACTACAAAAGTGGAATAAAAATTTATACACCCATATGTATACGTCAATATGTAACTGCCTTAAAATATTTTATTAGTAATTAATATGCAATTATTAATAAGCAAGTACTTATGATAAGAGCTGAATGTTAGTTAAATATAATATCCCAAAGCTCCCTGTGATAATAAACTCAGTACATTAATTAATATCACTTGAATCGTCTGTTTGTTTTGTTTAATCTATGTTCTAATTTTAAATCAACCATTTCATTGAAATTAACATTTCATAAATAGAACTTTAAATTCAAGTTAAAAATTAATACTTTCAAATTTATTATTGAATTGAATGTTCTGTTTTCGAAACCATTCCATTATTTTTTAATAATGAAATTATAATATTATTATTTTTTTTAATACCTTCTAAATTTTTTTTTTAAATTTTAATTCCATTTATCACTTTTACTTTTTAATTGTTTTAGTTTGTATGAAAAGTACATGTTTTTTAAAGTTTTTTTTTTTACTAAGTACTTGTGTATAAAATATAGAAATTTTTTTAATATTGCTTCGTTATTCTTTAGTAGGTACCGTTAATCTCAGATGTTTACTAAAGAATGACATGAAATTGTCACATAATGTGATTTAAATAAAGGAAATGGTGGTAAAATATATGTTTTATTACCCGTATTTACCCTTCGTCGTTATTTATATATTTTTTTAAAAAAGGGGGGAATTCTGTTATAATTTTTTTCTTTAATATTGTGTTTTTTAATTTTATTCGAAATCCTGTACTCTGTATGTTTAACATTTTTTTGTATAAAAAAGTTAATTAATATGGACGAATTTCTTAAATTTGTTTATGAGAATAGGATGAAGTTTTTCTTGGAATACACTTTTATTTAACCTGTTTGTAATTTTTGTTTTTATACTACACTACAATAATTTGTATTTTTTTTTATTTATATAATTAATCGGTTTTTTAAAAAACTGTTCTAAGGTACAATAAATACAAACAATCAAAAAATCAGCTGCATGCTGTATCCCGCACACAGCATGATAGGTAGAGGGAACTTAGTGTTAAAAAACTCCGTTCCCCATTTTCTCCCGAATTCTGAAGGCATTGCGTGTTGAATGGCAAAACTCAGAACCGCGCTTTGCCTCGACACCAGAGCGAAGAAATGAAAATATACATTTAAATAAATATTTAATTATTTCTAGCACACTGGTGGCCCTTCGCCACGACTGGCCTCAAATACATATATCTCTTCAATTACATTATAAGTTATAACATCTAACATTTAAATCACCTCTCATAAAATGAATATTAACCTACATTAAGAGGACTTTCATTTAACGAAAAAAAAAGGTTTTAAAATATATGAATAAAATACTAAAATACAGTTAAGCGTAAAAAGCTGTATGATGATTCACTACTTTCTCTGTTTACAACTGTTGTGGATGGATACAAGAGGTGAGTCTTTGACTAGGCAACACAAAAGTGATAGTAGTTGTTTCCGGGTAGTCCCTATGTTTAGCACGCCAAATAAAATCTATTGTTTTATAATAGTATAGAAATGTAGATAAATTATCGATCTGTTAACGAGGCCGTCGTAGACGACGGAGTTTCTTGGCGACCTGACAGGTTCTCTCTGCTTACCTAGCTACATCCGGAATAAAGCGTGTAGCTAAATAAGTATATTTGGGACACAAAATTCTCAATATGAGGCCTGTCATGGCGCAGGGTCACTAAGTGTGACTGCAAAATGGACTGTATTGTGGGTTCGATCCCCACTCAATTAGATGAAATATTTACTTAATTTTATATTTCCATTTCTTCGCTCTGGTTTCGAGGGAAAACCCGGCGTTAAGTTCTGCCACTCAACACGAAATGCCTCCAGAAATCGGCAGAAAGTGGGAAACGAAGTGTCTAAACACTAGGTTCCCTCTGCCTACCCTGCTGTGTGCGGGATACAGCGTGAAGCTGATTTTTTTTGTGGCATAACCTTAGTTCTTATACCTATTTATGGTGCCTATATAGATATATTTATAAAATTATATTAAACGTCAAAAATATGTAATAGCACTAAAGTAAACATATTATATTACACCGACACATCATTATATAAACAAAAAACTCTTTAGCATTTTAAAATTCCTACGCCGACAAAAAACGCGGAGTACATAATATCGCGCGATATGACGTCATCGATTTGAACTCCTTTACGGTAGGTACCTACCTAGTAGATATAATATTTTTATTTACGCATATTATGAATAAAGATTATAATTATAAAAAATATGTAAAATAATGCAATAAGTCAATAACTAAATTTTTTAGATCGCTAAAAGTACTAAAATAATTATAACAGTTAAAACAAAATAAAAAAAAAAAAAAATCATACTAAAAAAATAGCAAAAATAGGGTCGAAGTAGCGATTAGGCTATGTTACCCTCGTTGAGGTTAGAAGTGCTTGCGCAGAGAATTCAATGTGAATCAAGTACTGAATAAACTTATACTGGATACGTTGAAGTTTCATCTGAACGGTTAAAGCAACTCAGACCAGCTTGCTAACTGGCTTCCCTCAAGGCGGCGGACCCCGAGGGTTCTTTTCGAGTTTTATGTTATATACGTAAGCGTTGAGAATATTGTAATAGCGCGATTCAGGATTTCTATAATAAATGTTAAATTTTGTGTTTTTTTTCTAAATTAAAATGGTTTTTATCATTTCATATTAGTAAAAATTAGACTATTTTTTTTTGTGTTCAGTAAGTGAAGTCATATATTATGTTACATAAAAAAATGTTATCAATTTATGTTTATATATTTTCTAAATAATGTCATTCATTTAGTGTTATGATATTTCCGTCATAATAAATTAAATTATTGAAAATTACTTATAAGTTTATTATTAATGAGATTATAATTAATTTTGTTCATAATCACTATATTTTGTTTATTCTGTATCCTTAAGGTGCTGTCGCCTTTTTTGTCAATAAAGATTATTTGTAGGTTCATGAACCACAAAAAACCCTGTGAAAGTACAAAATTTCCATTTTTAATTTGAATTTCTATTCACACTTACTGCGGCTTGATAGATATTTGGCAACTACACTATAGTAGCGAACGCTTCATGTATAAAAAAAATAAAATATCTTGTACGAGAAGCTCTGATCGTAGAATCAGGTTTTTACACATTGCACGATTTAACAGAAACAGGTTTGAACCCTACGTCTGTCTTTTAAATGTTATACTTTTTGAAAAAATATTTTGGTTTGACATTGTTTTAAAATTTCGCTTCTTTATCACTTTTTTATTACAATATATAAAATTTGAAAAAAAAAATTAAAACAAAGAAAACGTTTTCTGTTTTGATTTCTCAAGCATTATTTTATTTCTATGTAGTTTGCGATACATTGGACTTTTTTGGGGCAATATTTTATAAAAATAAATAGTGGGCTTAATGGATGTGTTTCTGCTTGGAAAAGCAGCGATGTAAATATATTAAGCACATGATTTATTATAAGAACTACAGCTAGGTATAGAGCTACCCTATTCAAATTAACAAAAAAAATACTTTATCCAAATCTATCTAGGCGTTTAAAAGAAATATAGTTACAAATATACATACGAAAAAATTATATATTTTTTTTATAAAATGATGGTAACTAATCACCGCCAACCACGACCCTGTGTATCACTAGAAGAGGTACAGGCGCGTTGTCGGCCTTTTGAGAGAATCCACACTCCAATTACAATCTGTTATAATATTCTTATATGAGAAACAGAGCAATCATACTATAGTTTAACTCTAATCCAATCACGCATATGAGAACATTGCTCATATAAAACCAATTTAACACAGATGTCGAACCGAGAACGAACCGTGACCGGCACTATACCTAGTGTGGATATAAAATATCAAAAGAATCATATTTTTCTTGGAATATGAACTCACATCTCTATCTTCCTTTTTTTTCAGCTTTACGCTGCATCCCGCACGTAGCATAGGCGTAGCATAGGATAGGCAGAGAAATTCTAGTGCTAAGACTCTGCCCTTAAATTTTACAGTTGCAACAAGACACCAGAGCGAAGATGTGAAAATTTTAATTATTTCATTCTCTGAAGCGGGAATCGAATCCACAATCTCTCGCGCTTACAGTCACACTTGTGCCTTTGCGTCACGACTGACCTCCATTTTTCTTTCTAATAATAAAATGAATTTAAATAATTTCTTACAAAAAAATAACGAAATAAATAAACTTACCTAATCATCACCTCGTAAAAATTATGAATATAAAAGGAAAAAAATAACAAAAAACAGTCAGTTGATTATTATCAATAATGTTTAATGTCCATAATAAATATAATTAAAATATTTAAATAAAAATATAAAACATGGCACTTTATATACATAATTATTTATTTATATAAACAATAATTAATATATTTAATCGTCTATAGGTCGTAGATAAGTCTGTCCTATAATGTCGGCTGGTAGTTTACATTGTTTCCATTGTGAGGATCGTATCGCAAACGGCCCTTCGCCAGTCAATGTAACTGTAAGTAAATATCATAATTAAATTAAAAAATTAAATCAGCTTCACGCTGTATCCCGCACACGGCAGGGTAAGCTTTCTGCTGAATTCTGGAGGCATTATGTGTTGAGTAGCAGAATTCAACGTCAACGTCATGTCAATATTTTTTTCTCAAATATAAATAAAACAATAATTATAAAAATGAATCCTTTAAATTATGTTATTAAAGTTTTTAAAGAATTGATTGAACTTCGTCAAAAAAGGTTTGTTTATAAAAAGTAATATTTTTGAGAATGATATTAGACGTTACTTTGTTTGAGCAGGCCGGGGAAACATTTGTAATATCTACTATTACTTAAAGTGAAGTTTTGAAGCTGCAACCAGATGGTTGCAGCTTCAAAACTTCACTAAAATACCTGACTAACTTTCAATAAAATACCTGAGCTACAAGGACGGAGTATTATTTTTTATCAGATTATTTCAAAATTATTATTTAAATATAACTCTAAATATTTATAAACTTTGAACACGCGACTACTGTTTCAATGTTATCTGATTTCTTATCTACTGTTCCATAATGGTTTTTTACCTTATATGTCATAATGATAGATATGGACCTTCTTTTTGTTTATATTTGTACAAAAGTTTGATGTATGATGATATATCGTTTTAAATTAACAACATTTTGTAATGTTTTCGCATTTTATAGATCGTTATCAAAATATATTATGTTGTAAATTATAAATTGATAGCCTATTAAGATAGCGTTTATCGTAGGTACTAATTATTCTTACCAAAATTTAGTACAAAAAATGTTTAGGTAATTTTCTACATTTCACGAAATGTTATAATTTTTGCTGTTATGATTGTATGAAATTATTTATGCATTTTAATTTTTATTAGTCCGTAATTTATATATTCTTTAATATCATTTGCAATATTAGGTATAAGGTTTAATAAGTTCAATAGGAACGGAGTGTCTTAACATCAGGTTCCCTCTGCCTACTCTGCTATGTGTGGGATCGGTAGCGGACTAAGGCTAAAACGGGCCCTAGGCAACTTTATAATTCCGGGCCCTTCAGTCATGATACATACTTTGCGTTTGGTACTTTGGTTTTAAATTATATAGTATACTAGCGACCCGCTCGCGGCTTCGCCCGCTTATACCACAGAATTATTTACTTAGCACACTGAATTATGTTCGTGTTTTGATATACCTATTATGTATGTTTGCAGCGCAATGAAGATTTTTTATGA
>DWQW01002617.1:0-25954 GCA_018249695.1 Heliconius erato demophoon | reverse complement strand
TAGATAAATATGTATACTAGGTAACGCTCTAGCCCTAGCGTTAGGGTGTTAATAAACTATATCCCTATATTCTCGACACTCGCATGTGAGTCTGAGTTCTATACCTATAGATGGCAGAATTAGCCCCAGTCTAATACCGGAGGGTGGAGAAACAATAATTTAGCTAAAAATTTAGAAAGCGTTCTTTGAAAGAAGTAGTCGTTTTTAAAGCAAAATATTATCGAAGACACAAATACAAAATAAGCGTCTGTTAAAATCAACTTTTCTAAAGAACCTGCAAATTTTGTCCAAAAATATGTAAATAGCCTTCTTAATTAAAAAAATAATAATAGTAAGAGATGTTAAGGCATACAAAAAAGAATTGAATTGATTAAATTTTCTGATTACGATTTCTGGACGCCTTTTGACGACGTACACATAGCGGCTACAGGTTCGGTTCAGTTCAAGAGAATATTTATATTTATTTGTTAAATAGTAGTAAAAACAGAGTGAGTTGATTAAAGACAAAATGTCACCTAATAACTTTTGGTTTCTCAGTTTGTTTAATAAAAGCTTAAAAAGAATACCTTAAAGACAATTAGAAATTTATTCATTTAGAATGAATAAATTTCTTATTGTCTTATTAATATAATAGTTTATGCAATTAATTGTTGATTAAGGTGAGGTTCCAAGTTTGATCATATTTATCAAATAAGGAGAAATACAGTAATATTAAGGTATACACCTTATCTCTATCTCTACATACGGCATGGAACTGAGTTACGCCATATAACACTTTAGTATACCTTACAAAAATAGACTAAATATTACAAAGATACGTCAAGACAGAAACAACAAAAAGATTAAAATTTAAGATCGGAATTGGATATTAAAAAAAAGATATATCAGAAAACCATAATTATCACACTAACAAAAAAATGCTGAAAATACGTTTCTATTAGCGTTAATATAACAAAAATGAGTCTCATAGAATGGACGGTGCGTGGGCAGTTACTTGTTTTGCTCCATCGGAATGCCTTGTCCGAGTGGTCGCGAAGAATGCGAAGTAAAAACTTAGTGCTAGTTATAATGTAGCTGACGGAAATATGCTCAGTATGCAAAAAATATGTAATTTTATAATATTATGTTCTTATTAGGTTTACATTTAAATATGCAACATTATACTATTTGCCGCATAGCTGGGCTGGTAGAAAAATAATGAGTACTAGAAGGGGGAACCTAAAAGGAACTAATATATTGAACTTCCGTTTATAATGATGACAATTACTTAACAAAGTACCTAATGAAAATACATTTTTTTTATCGATTTCAGTAGAAGATGCGTTGAGTTCCGCAATTCAATACTCAATGCAGCAAAAATGAGGAACGGAATGTCTTAGTCCTAGATTACCTCTGCCTACTATTTTATGTGCGGGATACAGCGTGAAGCTTATTAATAGATAATCTATGAAGAAAAAGTAATTTATACTTGTATTTCAAATTACATAACAAATACATTTGTATTTGTTATTTGTTATGTAATTTTAAATACTTTAAAAGTATTCAAGAATAATAAAGACTAACGTTTGTTCATAAAAATATAATAGAAATTTTAGTAACATTAAATTTATTACAATTTTTAATTTAGATATCAAATAAATTATTAGAATTTATTAAAAATTATTTATTTAAATTATTCTAGTTAAAATTTATTCTTTAATTCATGACCACTGAATACTTTCAAAATAGTATGTTTTCCTCTAAAGGAATCTAAATTAAACTTTTGTTACTAAGTGGATTGATAATAATTGTATGGTTATGTCAAAATATTATTTGGCAAATATATTCAGATAATATAAAACATAAATTTAAAAGCTTAAAACATGAATTAATCTAATTTATGTAAAGACTTAACAAACTCTTCAAACTGTATCCTGTATACATGTAGTATGGTAGGCAGAGGTAATATCTTATTTCGTTTTTCACTTCTATCATTTTCGTTTACGAAAAATTGTTAACTTTAATTTAGCTATTTTAAACCCTTATCTAGTGCAAAGTTTTGTAATTATGAGAATAAATTCAATATTAGTATTTAAAACGTAAATTTTCTACGAGAGGAGTTATAATTAAGCAAGAAGACCGTTAGTAAATTTACCGTCGGCAATTGCGGTGACTGAAGTAAAACTAATTCTTTAATTTAAATGTATTAATACTTTTAATTTAATTTTTTTTGCACATTAGATAAATATCAAGAAATATGTATAAATATTTTACTTAACACGTAGTAGAGCACACTCTCGACGAGACCTCTATTGAACTCGCATCAATTTTCTAACACCATTAAGTGCATACGTTTTTGTGAAAGAAAAATGCGTCTTATTACATTACGATGATGTTTTGCATGCATTTGTGTTGATCGAGTCGACGTGAGCTTCGGTTTCACGGTACAACTTAAACTATTGAACCATCGGGTATTTAATTTACTGATATAAACTAACTGTATTAAGATATATTAAATGTTTTAAATTTTATGATTAGAACATTTCAGGAATCTTGGACCTAAATACATATGAATATTTATATAATATATCCAATAATCAATGCTTAATCCTAACTGTTTTACTTATCTTTTTTCGCTTTATGCTCACTGGCTATTTGTAGAGCGTAATTGAGCACCACAAAGAAATTGTGACGTATTTATCCTTAAGAGAGTAAAATAGGGATATAAAGTTAGTACGAAATATGATAGTTTATATTTTCTACCAAAATCTGGAGGTACTGCGTGTTGATTGGCGGAACACAACGCCGCGCTTTACCTCGTTACCAGAGCGAGGAAATGAAAATACAGACATTTTCTCAAGAGGGAATTGAACTCCCAATCTGTTAGGTCGCACGCTTGTGCCCCTGCACCACAACTTGCGCAGAGTTATTATAAGCATAACCTCTTTTATCATTTAAATTTAAACTTTTAGTTTGAAATAGTTTTGATAAATTTTTGGAATACTACACTGTCTCTGAGAAAATTGAATACCACTCAGACAACGCCGCGAGTTAAAAGCAAGTATATTATAGAATAAAATCAACATATATGATTGAAATGATGCAGAATTTTAATCTGCGTCTGCTGAACCGTTGTCTGAGAGTTAGAGAGAATTAATAACACTTCCTTATTAGAATAATGTTTAAAATTTAATTCGCTTTCACACATTTTGTTGTTAATAAATTTTAATAAGATTTCAAATATTAGAAATGATTCATGCTATTGATTGTACCATCAGGAGTAATAACTATATTGTTAGAAATCGGAAGCGGTTAACGTTTTAAAAAACATTATACAAACACACATCGTCTATATTTTTCTAAACTATTTGGAAAGAGATACTATGTAATTGCAATTGTAATAAGTTTTTCTCAAATTCAAATTCAAAATATTCTTTATTCAAATATACTCTTATAAGCACTTTTGAATCGTCAAATGAACATATAAGCAAAAAAAAAGCAACCACCGGTTCGGAAGGCAGTTCTGCTGAGAAGAGCCGGCAAGAAACTCAACAGTTGCTCTTTTCAAAGTCAATGGTATTATTACATTATCTGGCAGTTATCCTGCATCACATTCAATAGAGATTAATTCTATACATGTTTAAAAATATTCTTAAACAGTGTAACTTTACTTGTTAGTATTTTTTTAAAGCTATTATAAATTGTGGTAGTGGCAAACTTAGAATACACTGCGGAAGTTTATTATATACACGTATAATTTTTTTTTTACTTTTTGGCGAAAACTTGGCGTAACAAGTTTATCTTTGTTTCTCGTTCCTATCGTATGTATATCACTATTTTTACTATGACACTGTACATTTTGCCGGACAAACAGAATATTATAATATACAAATTGTAATAATACCTGCATCTTTAAAAACATCTCGCAGAGAATCTCGAGTTCTTAGCTTATAAATATATCTCACGGCTTTTTTTTGGGGAACCCTCTTTTACACGAGTTTGCTAACAATATAAAATTATTGTCATTTCCCGTTGTGGTAGTCAGAGCGCTGCATTGAGCTTCTCATTCAACACGCACTTGAAAACTTGAAAATTGACACTAAACACTTTGCCTACTCTGCTATGCTGTTTTTTAATATCGAAATAAAATGTAGATTTAAATTTTAAAAAATCTTTTCGCGTTATTTATTCGTACTAGAGTAATTTGCGACGACGGCGGTGGGTCATTTACGCAGTTTGCGGCCAAAGAGCCATAAGTTTAAGTAGTCGTGAAAATTATACATACAAATATATTCAAATCTTAATTTCTTTAGGGAAACGATAAATATTTGGGTTCTTCAAATTATATTGATTTGTTTAAACAAATTCATACAATTAAATACGCACATCGATTTTTTTGGTTGTTTCTTTTGCGTAGGTAATGGAAGAAACTCCGTTCCTCACACAACACAATTTTTGGATTTTAAGTTGAGCCAAGCTCTACGCCACACTTTGATATGTTCCCAAACCAGGGAAATTAAAATAATATTGTGTCCAAAATACAATATATTTATTTTAATATATTAATTGGTAAAACTATTGTTTAAAAGAAAAAATGCTAAAAATGACATGAGCTCTATATCTCAGGGAGTAATCATTAACTAAGTCATGTTAATTATTTTTTGTGATTTATTTAATTATGACTAGTTTTCCTACCATTTATAATTACAGCGGTGCTCGGTGATAAATCTGCTGGGGCACATTTAGCAAATAAAATAAGAAGCAATACTTAATATAATATAGAATATATAATATAATATAAAATAATTCAACAAATAAACATTTAAATTTTTATTAATTGAAAATTGACATTATCAAATTCTTTGGACAAGTTTTGACAATCGATTTCATCGGGACTAGGCTTTTTTTTGTTAAAAATACAAAGCAAAGTGATATATTACTCAGCTCTCTCCTGTCCTGCAATAAAGTGTTAAGAAAAAGAAATGCGTGAAAATTAAAAAAAATGTACATAAAACAACTAAGTACAACTATATGCGTATAAAGGAAAGCGATTAGAAAGTTTTTAATTAAACTTTCACTATTTGACAGGTTTCGGCGTTGTTACTAAAATGAAGCGTGAGTAAAGTTATGTGAAAACTATTGTCCTTCTTGTGAGCATAAACCTAGAACCTTCTTCAGTATTTAATGTATTTATTTATTTATTTGTTAATTTATTATTTACTGCGACATACAATATTCGTTATATTTATTCATGTACAGAATTTATACAAAATAAAAAATAAATGCACAACATTTTAAGGTACATGATGTATCATGAACTTTGGTGACATATTGACAATTTTAATACAAATCGAAGCTACTGATAATATAATTAAAATATAGATTAGGTAGTTAGTATAGTCTAACTGTTAACATGATACATTATGGGATCGGAGAAATTAATTATTTTAATTCTGGTTTGTTATCAGAGCGTTTAAGTATGGTGTTGGCTCCACCAAATCCAGCACGCAATGTTTCTAAAATTGAGAGGAAATTAGGGAACGTAGTGTGTAGACTTATTACAAGATTCCCGATGTCTACATTGCTTTGCATGATATAGCGTGAATTTAAAAAAAAACAAACAATATAAGTCATTTGTCTATTTTCTTAATTTCGCATGGTACTTAGACAGAATCTGAATGTATGACAGAATTGAAATAACATTTCGGTCGGTCATAATTAGTTAAATTTACTTGCAATATCAATGATTGAAGCACCTAAAATTTTATTGTAAACATATTCTGCTCTGCTTATGAGAAACATGGAGAAAATTTAGTGACGAGTAACTCCATCGATAAATTCAGTCTAATAGGCCATAGGAATTTTATAAATACTTTTTTAATAGCCTTATTTTGTAAGGATAGATGCAAAATATCCTGCTCGTGTAACATGCGGTAGAGAAAATAGTACATTTGTAATAAAACAATGATATTTTTTAAATTTTATGTACAGATAAGTACTACTGAAGCCATGAGAGGGGTACAAGTATTTGATTGTAAACGCGTCAAATTGTGGGTTCGATTCCCACTCAAGGAAATTAAATGTTTAATATTTTCATTTCTTCACTCTGGTGTCGAGGTAATGCGGCGTTGAATTCCGCCACTCATCATGCAATGCCTCCCGAATTTGGCGAAAAGTGAGGTGCGGAGTGTCTTAACACTGGGCTCCCTGTGTACTAGCAGGTTCTAGCGTAAAGCTGAAATAAAATGTACTGATGTAAAAAGAGATAATATGCGGATCTCGTTCAATTATTAAAGATTATAATCAAAAATATACAAAAATATTTTTAAAAAAATATTTTTTCAACTTGATTACTATATTTAAACTTAAATTTCCTCATTCAATCAGGAACTTGAAAGGTGTCATTGTTAACTTTTCATCCAAAATGTGCCAAATTTTAGTACGAAGTCTTTAATATTTTTTTCTTACTTACACATTACTTCCGCATGTTATTGTTTACCTAGTATTTATCAAATACATCTCCAACTTAAAAATATATCATTAGACATTGCTGAATCGAACTAATTATCACACTCTTTTTAAAAATAAGTAAAATAATTACTAGCCGACTAAACATCTATATAAAAAATCCAGGTCAAAATCGAATCCACGACTACCACATATTATGTATAAAAACATAATAATAAATAAACTTTTTCGCAAACTTAGCCCATCCTAATTATACCGCTATGCCAGATTTCTACCGTCCTAGAAACCCACGCGTACAGACAAGCGATTCTTTCTATACGTAAAGCTATATCTAAAATTCATAGTGAAATAAGTATAAGAACTAGCTACGAAAAAACTTATTACCATATAAATAATAACAACCTAAACATTTTTATGGGAATTAATACTTTGTTGCAGAATAATAAGGTATATATTTAGTTTTGTTAATTTGGAAGTTAGGCCCTTTTTGGTGTAAGGAGGAATACGGCAGTACAGGCCAATGCACGATGCATACAACTAATAGTGTTGCGTCTTGCATCGGAATAACGTAGTGATGTACATTTTTTATATTATATGTAATATTTTTTTATTACAACTATTTGGTGATATAACAGTATTAAATTATAGGGCTCAATTTGGGTATTATTAATTTAGTATAAATTAGAATTTAATTAACTTTATGGTGTGTACTAAATATATGTTATTATAATATATAAGTATTTTAAATATTTCAAATGTAATTAAAATTATAAATAAAAAAAAATATATATTTAATTATCGCTTTAAGCACAGTTAATTTAAGAAAAATAAAATGTTTTATTATTTATATTGAAATTTTAAATTTATTCCAAAAGTATGAAAGAAAAAGCGCTTTAAAAATAACAACGCTAGAGCTAAGCGCTGGCCATTCCTTCCCGATGCCTGTAAACGTTCGATATAGGCTAAAACATATTATTATATGCAAGACGTTTCTTGTACTACGCCAAAACTAGGGTTGCTTGTCGCTTACTTTTTTTTATTTATGTAAACCTTTTTTTTATTTTACACGTATTTGCGCTTCTCACGAGAGGCTGTCGTTGCATTGTGGCACAGTGACTGCGTGAGCGGCGGTTATGAGTTCGATTTCCACTCGGGGAATTAATTATTTTAATTTTCTCCCTCTTTTATAAGATTAGGCGCGACATTGAGTTCCGTCACTCAACATTCTATGTCACGAGCAATTGGTGGTGTGTGAAACATAAAAAAAACATTAAGTAATACACGTCGTAAGCAGAGTGCTAAGTGAATCTTGTATTGACATTCCGTTTTTCTCTTCTCCGTCCTATGTAGAGACATTTTGACTAGCTATGCCATTTTGACTAGCGATGGTTAAAATTGAATACTTAAAAATCCCGTTAAATAATTATAAATAAGTTGGAGTGGGAATCAAATTCACGGTTATAGTAAGAGGCCTTTTCTAATTAAAATATATCTAACAGTATATCAAACAGACCTTAGTTTAATCAAAATACATAAAAAAATTATCTACACTACAGTTTTATAAACTACAGTTTTATAAATGTTCTAAAATATACGAACAAAAATATTTGTATTTATATCAAATTAATTTAAAGTTCTTACCTTTAACAGTTATGTATGACACATGACATGTTCTAAGCAGCGCTAGCAACTCTGATGGAATATTGAATATTGTTTCAATTATTTTAGATCCAGTAGTTCCTGTGATTAAAGCTGTAAACCAAACAAATTCTACTATAGCTTTATAATATTAGTATAGATTCAACTCTTATTCTTTATTTAAACGAGACAACTCTAAATCTGTAGATTACATATAACGTCAACTATAAAGGGATGCTAATAAATTATTTCATAATTAAATATAATTTAAACGTTATTAAAATATGTTAATAAATGTGGAAATGTCTTGAATTGAAGGTTTTACATTAGTTATCCGTATATTATATGATAGGTAAATAATTTAATCTATTATATATTTTTTTTTGTTTTGAAAAAATGTCTATTATAACCTATTTATAACTATTCCATATTACCTATCTATATTAATCAAATGTGTAAGTTTCTATTTATATATAGTTGAGTTAATAAATTATTAAGAAATTTTATTATAATTAGTAGATACTAATTTAGACCTTTTACGTAATAACTTATAATAATGCTCTCTTATAATCTAAAATAGATATTCTAAATCAATATAGATTTTCTAAATTATATAATACAGAAATAAAAAATGGATGCATTTCCTTTTATAATTAGAATCGAGATAACAATCATATTTTAAAAAAAATTATTGATTCTTTTCCCACTTCTATGTAGACCTCTCTAGTTTCTATAAAATATAAGTAAAAGGAAATGTTGTTTGTGCTGTTCTAGTACAGCCCTACGCCCCGCAGGCAAATATGAACGAATGTAAGTTGACTTAGAATAAGTGTGTTCTGCAATCGAGAGTCCGCCAGTGTTAGATCATAATGTGTTGAAAGTGCCTGTGCGCTACAATGCCAACGCACCGGCAAAAAAACCGCCATCTTTAATACTAAATCACATCTCAGCAACAAATAATATTAAAAAGTGACCAAATTTGTGCAAAATTCAAAGTGAAATTTGTTGGGAAATTCAAAAAAAATGCAATTACGTAATTAGTGTTCAATATTTTCGCGCGCACCCGCCATATTGGTTTTGGAAATGTAAAAGCATAGACTGTAAAGTTCTTTTTTTTGGGTTTTGTGTTCGGACTTTATGGAGGCAAAGGTCAGTTCAGTGTTTTTTTTGTAATTTGGATTTTTATAAATGAGAAAAAATTTAATTATTATTCAAAATCTTATAATTTATTATTATTTTCACATAATTTTAATAAAAATGTTAGTGGTGCTACATTTTTTTTTCATTAATGCTTTGGCGCTCTAAGATAGTTTGATTACTTTATTTCAATTCTTTCCTGCATTATTTTAATGCAAATAAACGATTATATCTAAATAAGAAATGATTAAGATTTTGTATTCTTTATTGTTATTTTCATACATTTTTAAATAGTTTTGAAATAAATGAGATAGGGAAATAAGACACGGACGGAATGTAGGTAAAGTATAAAAAATAAATATCTCTTAAGTAATGCTTATAAAAATGCCAAAATCACAGAATATATCAATATATTATATTGTACTAGTAATATCGTGCCTAAATATGATAAACACCTGACGCCGAAACTGTAATACGTATCCAAAAATAAGAATTTGTCATTATAATAAACATAGCAAAGAAATACATATTGTGAATGATGTAACGTTGCCTATATTTAAAACAGAATATAAATATTTCAAATTTGTTTATTAGAATTTAATTTGGCTTAAGTTCATAGGAGATTGGTACAAAAAATAATAAAAAAGCGACTTCGGGTAGTAAATATTCACGCGAAACTCTGTGTTTTTCGTATGTGTACTCCGTTTTCCACTTTTCGAATCATTATGTGTTGAGTGGCGGATCTCAACGCCGTGCATGTCTAATCGCGAGCGTGGATCTAACCCAGAACCGTCGCGTTTTACAGTCAGAAGCTGTGCCGCTGCGTCAAAACGATCTTCAAGATTGTTATAATTTTTAACTTAATAAACATTAAATATTTATAAGCTTTTGCTATAACAAACATTTTTTTTAACTTTTTCGGGGTTATAATTGTCTACATTTTTTAAGTGTGAAAAATAATTTAAATTGAAAATATGTGTAACCTAACATAAATTATTTTAATAAAAAAAAATGCAAGAAGATTTTTGTTTTAAAACTGTATTTAATAACTGTTGTTATTTTAATATGATTAATTATTCAAAGGTTTATTGTAATTTTTTCTGTAAATATATAAAAATATATATTATTTTTGTGATAATTTCTTTATATTTATCATTTTAATTTGAATAATTGAGGTAGTTGTAGTACTTAAAAATAAATTCAAAATTTAATTTAATTTAATTTATTATAGAAAGAGGTCGCAAAAGCTTTTGAGCTTAGAGCGTTTCAATCATTGATTGAACTTTCTCCACTAATTAGAACTTGGTAGTAATGTTAACTAACAAACCTACTTTGAATGGACATAAACCGATGTATATATTTTTATATTTGCCTATACCATCGACACTATTGTTAATTACCTATATATACTTGAATGTTTTTTTAAAACTCAATTATTTTTGTAATGATTTCACGCGTCACGCGTTACCCGGAAAGGATATCCAATTTTAATATATATTGTTTTCCTATTTTCGGCTAATTTTCGAGACATTGTAGAGTGGTGGAATTAAACATCGCGCTTTGTCTTGGTTTCATTACTAGAATAATTTAAAGTCTATCTTTGACAAAACACAGCATATATACATATAAAATGCTATTTATTATATTTTTTCTCTTCTTTCTTAAGAAGTATCTACTCTCTAGGTGGTTTTCGACGGCAATCAACAGATGTAGGCTTAATATTTTTTTTTACAAAATTAATTATTAGTTGATTACTTATTAATAATTATTGTGGCGCAGGGGCAGAAGATTGTGACTGTAACGTGACTGGTTGTGGGTTCGATTCCCACTTGAGAGAATGATTTCTAGCAAGAACACCCGGTTTTGAATTCTGCCACTCAACGTGCAATGACTCGAAAAAATCGACGGAAAGTAGAGAACGGACTGTCTTAACAACAGGTTCCCTCTACCTATCCTACTGTATGCGGGATACAGCGTGAAGCTGATTTATCAATAGTGACTTATTATTAGTAATAAAAACATATATCAAAATTGCTATATAAATATTGTATAAGACATCTATCTGAAGAAAATTTAAAATATTTGCACGTACCTTCCGGATTTTGTGCAAAGTCTAAGTTACACTATCCTGTAATATATTTTATTCTTAAACGATTTAAAGATGCTGGATGACCTATTATATCTAATTTAATAAAAAAAGCAACTTATTTTTTTTTTAATTCGTTCTAGGCTTCCTGTTGCGTTGGGTGGAATAATTTCCCCGAGCGGATATCGAATCTACAACTATCGGTTCTATAATCATTCGATTTCTGTGTCAAATTTTTTAGAAGATTTTCTTTAATCGTCGGTTTCCAGGCTTTAATCAATAAAACTGAATGAACGATATTCTATTTGAATGAGATTCTATTTGTGTCAATTTGCATTTTATTAGGCTGATCGTTAATGTAGATGGACAAACAAAATAACGAAGATCAATTACGTACATACATACAAACATACATACATATATACATAAGTAGGTATTGCTATCTAGGTCCTATATTAATTAGATCGTTTTAAGCGGTCATTTTAATTGTTTTTTTACTAATATTTGTAATTACTGAGAAGGAATATCTATTTATATTGTGAAAACTATTTTTTTTTATTATACAAAGTTATAATTAGTTAAAAAAAATATTAAGTTTCATGTTAGGCACATGTCATGTTTTACTTTTATACTTTGAATAGAAAGCAGATTGTTCTTTAGGTATAATATATATTATATTTATAAAAAAATATATATATTTTTTAATTTATTCTTTGTTTTTACGATTTTACCACTTTCCTTTTCTCTACTTTTCTTTAGTTTTTATATAAGTCTGATTAAACTCAATTTTTTTAAAGGGTTATAAAAAGCTAGGTAGGTATTCTAAAAATTATTTGCCGCAATTACCTATTAAATTATCGTATTACATGCCGTATTACGTAATATTTTTAAAACTGGACTAAATAAGGAGAGCAGAGTGTCTGAACACTACATACTTAGTCTACCGTGCTTTATGCTGTATAAAATACTACCATACAAAGTAATAAAATCGAACTAACAATCATTACGTATACCATAGAAGAATAATTATATCTTCTGCGCCACGACGGCGTCTTTCAAGTACCTAGTCATAAATAATAGATGGAGAAAAATATTTTACAACAAAAGGATCGGCGCTTAGTTACGTAATGTTATTTAAAGGCAAGGCGTTGTTTTGTACGTACCAAGCATGTATTATCGTGTTGACTGTTCCCATTGTCACTTTACGTAGTAAGGCCGGAGTATATAGAAAAAATATATTATATTATACTTTAAACATATTATGTAAAAATAACTACGATTTATTATATTGGTTGACTTGGCTGTCTGAAAGTGATAGTTACGGGCTTAGATGCTGGAGACTTCTTCACGCTGTATCCCGCAAATAGTATAGTAGGGTAGGCAAAAAGTCCCGCAAGTGCCAGATAAAATTTAGAATTATTAAATATTTTTATAGCAGTGGTATGTAAATATAATAAAACGTTAAAATGGATAATTAAAATGAATATATAATTATTAATCAATAATATTATATCTATTTTGTATAATTTTGTTAATTAGTATTATTATTTTCATTTTCTAATCTATATCTTCGCATTTTTCATTGGTGTAGCATATAAAACATGCAGTTGGGTTACGCCTTTAAAAATTGAAGAGTGAAAAGAGAGTGTCTTAGATCTACTTCTCTGAAATTTAAAGATTGATCTACAGAAGATTACATATTAATGAAAAGAGCTTACGTTTAATGCGCCCGCGCAGTAATGTAAGAACTAGCATAGTTTATGCACAAATTTACATACATTTCAATAAACCGAGACGCTAATATAAAAAAAATAGCCCAGACTCAAAGATTTTATTTTATAAAAAACTATTAGCTTTTCATACAGTTATAGAACTCTTATGATTTTCGTACGACGTACTTATCAAAACGATTATATAGTTAATTTTTTTTTTATCTTTCTAAAACTAAACGTAACACGCAGACATAAACTTGTATGGAGCCACTATATGTTGAGTGGTAGGCCATTCGTCATCATATTGTACTAGTGCTGTACTAGGTACAAAAATAAAATTTAATTTGTATACTTAATACACATTTCGACTGTAAATGCGCAAAGTTATTAAAATAAAATCTCTCTCTTCTCCGGTTTCACATTGAGAAATGTAACTAAAAATCTTTTAACAGTACCATAATTATATTTATCATGGTATTGTAGTATCAGTTTTCAAGGTTATATTCAAATTATTCCGTGTGGCGCGCGGTGTTGAGTTCCGCAACTTAACACGCAATATCTCGAAAATAATGCGAAGAGTGAAGTACGGAGTATCTTTACACTAGCTTCACTTTACCTACCCTGCTATATGTGAAAAAAATTAAAAATTAAAATTTTTCATCGAAGAAAAATAAAAAAAAAAAAATTTAAAAAAGCATAGAGACTCCCTTAATAATTTATCTATTAATATAATAAACGAAAATTTGCGGTTTCTAAATAATATAGGAGATGGTAAATGTATAGAATATTTAAACTAGAATTCTATACTGGATAGTATTATTTATTAGACTTTAATACTCGCCACTTTACCGCAATAACCAGTTAGTATTAGTTTAATTTTATGTTTATATAATAATTATGTTAGAATTATATATTAAAGTTAAATTCGATATATATTTTATGCAGAATATAAATGAGATAATTTTGTTTAATGATTAAAATTGCTACATATTTTTATATAAGAAAAAAAAATCTCGTAATATCTAATAATTTTTTATATGAATTACTAATATAGCAGTGTACAGTTAAATTAAGAATATCGTGTAGATATGAGAGAGCACTGTCGTAAGCGTAGTAACACCAAATAGATTGTTGTCCTTCGATGAGTTTTTTTAAATTTTATATATGATAGGTGACAGAACTAAACGCCGCGCTAAACCTTGGGGTAATAAAAATGGCTTAAATATAATAATTCCTCAAAAAGATATCGAATTGACAACCATCGTGTGTAATCACTATTCGACTGTGCCATGATTGTGTCATGACATTTTTTAGGCCAATCAGAACATACTCTCCATTCTTTACTTTCTGTCCGAATTCGAGACATTAGGGAAAAAAACATAATTGAAATATGGGAGTTTTTAAAGATTTTTTTATATATTTATTTTATAGCTCTTCTCCTTAACTATAAATTCTTATAACGGTATCGCTATAAAATACAAAGTAGGTTAGTCAAAGTTGTTCCGTGGGAAAGATTTTTCCTATAAAATAAGCTTTACAAATCGGGACCAAGCGTTGACAATACTGCAATCCATTTCCAGCGAAGGCTGGAAATCGAATATAAACTAATATTATGAGAAAATTGTATTTAATACATTTCCTATATTTTTTTTTGTTTAAAGAATATGTAATAATACTATATATCCTCTTAAAGGGTTTTTTAGTTTTCTAAAAAATAATAGTATATTGATTGTAAGATCTATGACAAAAGATTTAATGACACTTAATTTTATGATTGGTTTATATGGTGATGATGGAAGGTAACAAAATTACTTCATAAATTCGGATGTAGTTTGATTTGAATACAACATAAAAATATATAGTAAATGCAATGTCGCAAATGCTATATCAGATGTGCTTAGAGCTGTATGTATATTGTATAAGTCTAAACTCAAATGGTTTACCTACTAGTAACCTCTGAAAAATCCCAATATTCAAGTCCTAGCTCCATCATCACACTACCTCGTTGATACCATAATAAGTATAATTCAGAGATTTCAAATAAATAAAGGCAAATAAGAGGCCACCTCTTTCTTTTACTCATATGTTAGGCAGAGTTCTATAATCTGTCTGAATTCAAGACATTGTATGTACAGCAAAATTAAAACCCACACTATACCAGGGCGTGGTGCAGTACTACAAGTGTGTGACTGTAAACGCGACAGCTGTGGGTTCAATTTCCACTCGGGGGAATTATTTCATATTTTCATGTTTGTGCTTTAGTAGCAAGGCAATGCGCTGCGTTGAGTTCCACCATTCAACACGCAATGCTTCGATAATTCGACGGAAAGCGGGAGACAGACTTACTGAACAATAGGTTCGCTCTGCTTTAACTGCTATATACGGTATGCATGAAGCCCTAAGTGAGGATCGAACCCGTTTTATACCAGTCTCTTAAAATAGGTAAATTTTATAAGCCAAATGTATAAATCCAGTCTTACAGTTCAGAGTATAAGATGGTAACAGTACTAGGTCGGACGCCGCGCCGTTTGTTACATTTCAAACGATAAACGATCGAGATTTCCTAAGAGCATTTTAATTGGATGAATAATTCTTACATGGTATACGTATTACTATTCTAAACAAATTTAATGGTGATTCAGTATGTATTGCGGTTGGGACAAAAGTGGCGTAAGATAATATTCTTTTTTTATCTTTTATCTTTTTTTCTCCGCTTTTCACTCGAAAGGATAAATCACAACAATATATTCAAATAATGTATGTTATCTAATTTTCAATTTATAGATATAGTTAGTTTCAAAATAATTGTGGATTCACCACGAATCAACGTTCCTGATACCGTAACATCCAAACAAACCTGCTAACAGCCTATTTAATAAGTTCCCAGGAGAGACAAGAAACATTGCATCATCAAAAAATTCTAAATAAATGTATATTATAGGAAGATTTTTACAATTTCAATAATTAATTTGTTTTTTTTACATATTCAAATGGTATAAAAATGTACGACTATATCCCGAGGCCAGTCGTGGCCAGTTGTGGGTTCGATCCCCACTCGAGGAAATGTAATTTTTACTTAAATTTATATTTCCATTTCTTCACTCTGGTGTCGAGGCAAAGCGCGGCGTTGAGTTCTACCACTCAGCACGCAATGCCTCCAGAATTCGGCAGAAAGTGGGGAACGAAGTGTCTTAACACTAGGTTCCCTCTGCCTACCCTACTGTGTGCGGGATACAGCGTGAAACTATCTATATTTCGAAAAAAAAAAACGATAACGATATGTTGAATATACCAATTGTGGAATGACCTGCCTCCTGAGACTTACTGAGAGTGCTACAATTTGACGGCTTTCATGCCTCGTGTGTGTAGCTTTACCTACAAGGCTCCTCTGTTGTTGTCATTCTTGCGAGTGTGATCGAAACTAGAACAGTATCCATTAGGGAATGTGGCCTCTTCAGATGTTTTCTTATCGCTTTTCTATGAAAAAACTATATATTTTTTAAATATTAAGTTTTTGTAATTGTATTAACTAATCGCGTATTATATATTTAAAAAATTATGGTTTTTCTGATTGAAATACCATAATATTTTGGATGATTGTATTCTAGAATGCGGCGTTAAGTTCCACGATGATGCACGCAAATTAGAGATTAGAGTGATAGATCTCTTTACATTTATAAAAAAAATACCATCATAGACTTAACATCGATACTTGGCCGGTTCTATATGAAATTTTATTTCAAAAACACTAGCGCTAGAACAATGCTTTGTTTAGATAATAATTTAACACGTTGCAGGAAAAAGGACAATAGAATAGCGCGTAGTGTTGTTAACTGTTGTAAATAGACATTGCTATCAATAGACTAGAGAAAAATTCACTTTTAACCGACTCCAAAAAAGGAGGTTATCAGTTTGACCTGTAAGTAAGTATTTTATTGTAGGACTTGGATAATATTTATGTATGAAGATCTGTTTAGGCTTACAAGCACCTGTGTCGGATTTTATTTATTTTTCTTATTATATTAAGTATTTAACTATCTATGTTTTTGTGTTTCTCTACATCTTTCTCAGTAACTAAAATTAATATTGAGATTATCTTTTCTTATTTAAATCTGGTTTGTATAATCGTCTCTCTGCTCACTAGGTACAGAAATATTGATTAAGGAAACATTTTTATAACGAAACGTTCTTGTTACCAGAGCAAGAAAGTAAAAATACTTCAATCCCCCAAGTGGGAATCGAATCCGTAACTCTCGCATTTATAGTGACGCGCTGTTCCACTGCGTCACGATGGCCTCATGTATATATAAAAATTAAAAAGCTTATTTTCTTATATAGACTGTAGTTACAAGTCTGTTTGTTTCTGACGGCGCATCACATAAACCAAAACTTGGCGGGCGTGCCAAAAAACATAGAGCACGCTGACTGTGAAGTCTTGATACTGTTAGAGTGAATTAGGTATGTGGTGCTGTGGTACGTAGGTGCGTATATTTTTTTTATAATATATCTAGAATTCTTTATTCAAATCTTATTTTTATTTTAATAGTATTTTAAATAATACATAGTTTTATTTTGTGTAATAATTTGATTGATAGATAACCTGAGTTTAGTAGATATTGGTTATATTAAAATCAAGTTATAAATAAATAACTGAAATAAATAAATATATATATATATATAAATAATTGATTTTACATTTCCCTTTTAAAAATGTGGGAAGTAATAAAGGAAGTGGTGTTCATGACTTAAAGTCTTAACTGGTCGCAGCCATACATAATACATAAGCGTTAACAGTATCAACTACCACTTTAAATACAAATTGAAACACAGTCATGGATTGACGGATCAGAATCTTAGAAATAATATTTGTTAACGAGGAAGGCTATTCTTGTTATTACAAGAATGTCTATGATGTTTTTTTAATTATTTGTATATGCATTTATTGCTTATAAATCTGATAAATAATTGCTTAATGTTATTGATTCTATAAATTTAAAAAAGGAAAATTTCTGGCTTAATCTAAATACTGGTTACATATCTTTATATTTTATGAAATAGTAGAAAAGCGTTTAAGATTTCATCAAAACTGGAACATAAATTGATTGGAAGAGACAGAGTTAGGGTTAAATTCATATTCAATATTTTAGAACTAATCTTATTTTAATAAGATCACATTTCTGTAATAATAAAACCACAAAATACAAATATATTAAATATTATAATAAACTTAAAGCATCAAAATCACTCGCACCTTGTACGACCTGTATAAAAAACACAGCATCGTAAAAATAGATGCTTGAAAAATGAGCGGCATATTTAAAGAGAATGACCAATCGGATGCCGCCGTTACATGTGTGTGTAGCGTTAGACGTTAGTATTGTGTTAGTATGTTAGAAATTCGGCAACACCATTGGTGAATAGATAACACCTACATTGAATGTATAATTTTTTTTTCTACGTAATGTTTACTTTTAAGTTTTGGGAAGACGCCATTGCTAAGTAGTGATGTATTAGACTAAATTAAATAGTTGTAAATTTGATTTTTTTTCTTGGAGAAATATTAATTTATAACTAAAATTTATAACATCTTGACTACAAACAAATTATTCGTATAATAATCTGAACAACTTTAGAGTTTTAATAACATTATCATTTTAAAGACATATGTATATTGGAAACAAAAGTTTCAGCGAATTCAATAAAACAATTATTTTGTAGCTATTTTATCAAACATAATACTTTAATTTATGAACAAATTTCAATAAAATATACACTAAATGTTAAAGGAATTGAGTCAAAATACCACAGTGGAAAGTACATTTAAATCGGTTTAGTCGTTTCTAAAAATATCATGCACAAACGCACAGTAAAACAGACAAAAAAATTAAAAAACCTTGTATTGGATTATATTACATTTATAACAGATTTTCCCATAATTTTGTTTTCTATGTCCAGACACCGATCAGTTAGAAATTTTGTTATATAATATATCGATATCTAAATGTACGTACCTATGTCTTAACTGATTGTCCCATAAATAAACCACGTTTTTAAACATAAAAATAAAATAACTTCGAATGTATGTATATCGATTATGCATCACTAATATGTATTAAACCTGAAGTATTTATCTAGGTTTAAGAATCTTGATTCTTCTTGAATCTTGATTCTCTATATTTACCTACTAAAGTTTAGTAGTTTGTATTGTAGTAGGTGAATAACGGTTAATGCAGAGAGAGAGAGTAGTTCTTTTTTATTATGAAATTATATTTGGATCACTATGTTGCTGAAATGCAACGAAGAATTCAAATGTCTCATCTAAAATGTATAATTGGCAAAATATGTCTTTTCTTTTGGCACTGATACATATTATAAAAATGCATTGCAAAATAGATGAAATGTTACATCGACATGTATATATATAAAGCTCTTCCGTTACTGAGTGACTGACAGACAACTTTCCTGCAGATGAAAAACCGGATATAAAAATTAAAGTCCTTTGTTTCCAATAAGTTTGTACTTACCTGTAGTATCATACTGTTCTACTCTCAATTCTAATCACTACGTTTCCCACTTTCAGTCAATTTTATAAATTTTTTAAAACGTTGTATGTGTGGCGGAGATCAACGCTGTGCTTTGTTTTGTTACCAGGGAAAAGAAATGAAAATATTAATACCCTGAATGAGAGTTGAACCCACAATCGTCGCGCTTTCTGACGGGCACTGTGGCGCTGCGATGGCCTCTAAATCATCATTTTTAAAACTTTTCATAAAACGTAACATTACTACTACTATTTTATCAAAAGGCGGTCGTATAAAAGTCGATCTGAGCTCGCCTCAAGTGCATCAGAACGAAATCCGGCGTTATTTTTGCAGCAACCTTGAAAATGAATTTTAGTGGATATTTTTGTGATGCACCCATTGCACTTGGCATCGCAGATCTCGCTTTTTGATTATTTATAAAAAGACCGCGATCGCTATGACGTAATCGCGCTGAAAAAATACGTTTGGGGCTTCAGAAAGTTGGATATTTACATATATATATATATTATTTCAATTTATGCGGCGTTGAGTTCTGCCACTCAACACGCAATGCCTCCAGAATTCGGCAGATAGTGGGGATCGCAGTTTCTTAACACTTGGTTCCCTCTGCATAGCCTGCTCTGTACGGGATACAGCGTGAAGCTGATTTATTTATTTTATTTTATTTGACTTTATATTCTAGGAAAAGTAAACTATATTAGTAAACTAAAGTAAATTCCATTATTATATTATAAAATTTATAAAGTAACAAAATTCTATGGTGATTTTATGAAATGTGTAATGTAATTTTTCTTCTTACTTTTACTCTAAATTAGGTAAATATACATAGGTAAATAAAGAATTATGACACATATGTAATATGTAAAATAACATGACAATATTTGGATAATTAATTCTGTCGGTACGTTTATGTTGAGATTACGGAACCGATTCATTCTTTTTTTTTTTAAGTTTCACGCTGTATCCTGCAGAGTAGAACCTAGTGTTACACTCCCTTCTGTGCTTTCCACTTAAATTCAAGACAATATATGTCAATAAGCGTAACCCTACGCCGCATGATAGCATAATAATTGAAAAAAATATATAATAACTGTCATGAACACAAGATTTAATCTACAATAAACCGAGTCGGCCATGTTCTAGAAAACTCCGCCTAGACGAAATAAAATTTTAAAATAGCATACAGTTTCCTGCGATACGTTTCTCTATACATACATACAGAACGCGTACCAACATGTAAAAATGGCGGTTGTTTCATCCGGCGCAAAATTGTGCATAAAACTGCGCCTGCAACGATCTAAACATCAAAAATAGATTGAGTTAGAGGCGAGGTGCTCACGTGCGGTATGGACTTTTGATAAATTTATGTTTAGTTAGTGCTTTTTGATCTTTGGTTTTTGGTTTATTTTTGTAGTTTTTGGTGGTGGTCGTTGTGGATTCGATTCTCGTTAAGGAAAATATGTATATTTAAATAGTATGTGCATGTGTGAAGTAAATTTTTGTGTGTGTTCACACTGTGTCTCGCACTTAGCCCGGTAGGCAGAGGGATGTGCTAAGACTCTTTCCCATTAAGACATTACCGTACCGTGGCGTAACTCAACCTCACTACTAGAGCAAAGAATTGAAAATGTTTTAATGGAATTTTCTCTAGTAGGAATCGAACTCACAACCTCTCGTGAGACAACTCATGACCATATATGGTAATAGTAATATGATTTTTTTTCAATTATATAAATATATTATACACCTACTTCCATTCAACAAATTATAATTTGTTACATAATTTTACAATAGGATTGTATGACTGTGTTAATTAGCGGTACATTAGTATCTAACTACTATTTTTTTGTAAATTGACAACAAAGGATAAATCTATTTAATATACTTTTATATTAAATTATTCTTGTTTAGTATTAAATTCTAAAATTGTCAATTAAGAGTTTGCAATTTATTAATATTTAAAATTTCGCCATTCCATCTTAGAAAAATAATAACAACATCTACGGTTATATTTTTTTAAACCTCTCCTCCAAAAAAAAAAAAATTTTTAAGTAAAGAAACAGTTTCACGCTGTATCCCCATAAAGCCGAGACATTGCTTGTTGATGGCGAAACTCAACGCTGCCGCGGTTAATGAATAAAACGAAAAATTTGAATTTAAAATTTATACTAGGAAAAAAAGTTCATAATCATTTATTTCTCAACTAACCTATTAAAATAGCAATAAGTTAGAATAACGGGCTATAACAAACATAAAATGTAATGTTAATCCCAGAAATTATAATAAAACTTATAGTGCTAACAGTATTGAAGCCGGTCTTCACTTTCACTTTGCGAGTTCTACATATCTTAGCTATATACTATAATATATATTTAGATTAGATCAATCTTTACTATTTAGTTTTATTTACTTGTGTGACTGTATGTTTCCAGTTTATAACTACTTATTACGACATTTTAAAGTTTATTTACAAAATATAATATTTCTTCTCCATTTCATTATATTATATTAATTATTTCTTCTTCATTCTTCATCTTCTCTCTTTTATATTTTTATTTTGGAATACGTTGTATAATACATTCTTATCAAATAGGAACATAAAAATAGATAAAAATTTTGCCTTGGTTCTGTTTTTTTACCTTTCGCTGTATCCAAAGGAAATCTAGTATCAAGACACTTCGTTCAAAATTTTCTAGCCATTGAGTATTGAGTAGCGCAACCCAACACCGCATTTTGTCTTGTGAGGTGACCCTGAATTAGAAACCTAGTACAAACTAAATTTACGCAATATAATTTATTGCATTTAATGAGCACTAGGTCTAAGAACGCCAGATTCGCTTCTTTCAGCCAGTCCAAACAAACATCAAGATAGTACCCAGCTCTTTCGAACATTTTACTATGTTTAAAGTAGCCCACGCAACTAGTTTAGAAATAGATGCAAAAATTATTTGTGCATATATGTATGTGTATTTACAGTTCATTCGACGAATCGTGGCCACTCTGAAGTTCGGTGTCCCAAATTTGTTTATTTGGGAACAAAATAATCGAAAGTAAAAAAAAACTTAATATCAAATCTGCGCCACCATCTATCTTCTAGAGTTAACGTAAACGGTACGGTAGCGGCCACGACTCACCGACCTCACTGAAATCCTACTAATATTATAAAGTGCAACTTTATTAGAATATTAGTTCCATGTTCACTAAACTACTAATCAGATTTAGAAGTAAAAACTACTAATCAGATTTAGATAATACTTTAAAGTATTATAATATAGTTTATAAATCAGAATAACACAAAGGCTACAAACTATGTAGAGATTTTGTATGGATGACTATAATATAAAAATAAATTTAAGCGGGCGAAGCCGCGTATTGTTCGCTAATAATAGAAACAATGATATACCATTGTGATTGATTATTTTATTTAATATTAAAAACTGTATAATGGTGTAATATGATTCATTGCACAGTAATAATAACGTCATTTGATCACATCTGTCATCGGCTGTCGTAATACTGACATACCTTTGGAGGGTGTATGAGGCCAGTCGTGGCGTGGCACAACTCTCAACACGCAATGACTCCAGAATTCGGCGGAAAATAGAGAACGGAGTGCTTTAACACCAGGTTCCCTACCCTGCCGCTTGCTTGATACAGTGTGAAGCTGAAAAAAAAACGTATTAAACGTAACACTAAGAATTTGAGCTCGCACCTCTTGGAAACCTTTCAAGTTCCTTTCTGGACGTATGTTTCTTTCCTGTTCCTGCTTATTAAGATTAATGATGAACTTGAATTTAAAAAATACTTTTATATATTGACAAGTTTTTATTTAACTAGTCGTGTCAGTTAGAAAGTTTGTCAGGTTCCCAGTGTCAAATTGAGCTCAAATCTTTCGGATTATGACTTCAGTTCTGATGACAGTAGAATTACATATAATCAATGTTGCTACTAATCTAAAGCAAAAAAATGGCGAATTATGAATGTTTGCATAGCCCACCTAGCGTGGGAATCAAATGAAAGAGCTTGATTTGTAAAATATAATACAGAACGAAAAATTATCTAGACAGCTTATTTTTAAAAAGATTATTTATATTAATATTTTATTTACCTGTGACTTTTTCAGATTCAACTTTCCCAAGGAAAAGGATTTAGAACACTTAAAAATTTTCTAATCAAAAAGCAAATTAAGGTTACCCATTTCCTGTTTTAATTAATATCATAGTAAAATACTATTAAGCTTGTACAATGTCTATCTTAAATTCTAATACAATATGTTATTCTAGAGATCCTCTTTCTTCTTCCCCTCTAACCACACACATAAAGCGTCATTTTATTAATGTTCTCTTGTGACAGTTCTATATTACTTATTTTAAAACATCTTTTTATTAAACAAAGAGGTTGATTTACATTTTTATAATAAATTATTGCGGATATTAAAACTTATAAATATAAAATCATTACATAATTATGATAATAATTAAAATGAAAGTTTCTTACACCTAAAGCTATTTAAAAAAAAACTTTACTTTACTTGATATCGTGTAAATTCCAACTCCAGTGCGCTGTAAAAGTGCCAATATATTTTATAACTGCTTTCACGCTTTATCCCGCATAATAGACATTGCGTTATCTACTTGTTGTCCAATTATATGAATTGATTTTTGAATTACGAAACTTAACGCTGCGTTCTGACTCAACAGACAAAAATGATTTAAATTTATATGTACAATCGTACGCTGTAAAATAAGTCAATATAATTTCTGTACTCGACTTTCGATTTTATAAAAAATACATTTTATAAATTAAAAAATATTAAATATTTTTTTGCCTCGAGTGGTAATCGAACCTTTACCAGTTGCTTTAATAGTCACAAAAATAGTATTATTTATTAAGTATAAACAACACTTATACATATAGGTACTATAACAGTCATTTAAGTAATTTAGCAATAATAATAATTATAGTTAGCAAAATTACAAATGTTGCTTTTTGTATCTCAAATGAAACTGAATTTAAGAAAAACACGCAATTACTTCGATATTAGCAACGTTTTATTTCTGTTTTTTTATGTAATTGTTTGACATTTATAGTAAATAACTAGTGATGTTCTTGTGACATAAGTGTGTTTATTTCGACACTTTGAAATAGTGATGCAAGGTTTATTATAAAAGATATTAAGAATTCGTTTTTTTACTTTAAAAAAAAATTGCATTCTAAAAAAAATTATGTTAATTTTTTTTCTGGTGGCTGAAAGTAAAAATATAATACAATTGCAACTAATATGTTTATCACATATGTACATACATGTTGATCATCTCCCTTTTTGAAGTTGGTTAAAAGAAATAAATTTTTGCTTAATAACCCTAAAAAAGTGCTAAAAATAATAACATAAAACGGCAGTGCGTTTTAAGTGACAGAGCTCAACGTCGCGCTTTGCCTCGTTACTATTAAATAGGTAATATAGGTAAAATATTAAATAGGTATTTTATTTCCTCGAGTCGGTATCAAAAAAAACAGGAAAAATTAAAGTTAATAATTATATAGATAACTGTATATGTATGTATATGTCACTGTACTCTAAACATAACCATACGTCGCCTCGACGTGCGTATGTTTGAGTGAAAAACATTACAATTTATTCATATTTTATAAGAAAAAAACATCAAATATCAAAACAGAGTACTTCTAACTTTATATAACTTAAACGTTTAGAAATCTGTCCTTCAGTTTTATAATTTAATATGTAAAGTTTTCAAAATCATTTTTTTACATTTGGCATCACTATGTACTTAATCTTTAAATAAATGTTCTTCAATTTCGCTGTCCGACTTGTGAATTCCTTCATCATTTGTTGTATAAAAAAACGATTGATTTCTGTATAGTATACATAAATTCGTGACGACATTATGTTCTTTACTGTGGCCTATAATATGTATAAAAACTAATAAAAAATATGAAAATTTAGCCTCAAAAACAAAGTGGCAATAATACATTTTCCCAAAAATCGAAAAATGTATAACAAAGAAAAGCATACGTCACTTTGACGTGCGAAATGTTTTTCATTAAAAAAAACACTGACGAAAGTGGTGCACTTACTAAAGCGATATGGATATATCTAGCAAGATCCGATGGTCAACCGAGTAGGCAGGGACAGCTTATTTAGTGACATAAATGACCATCGAATTATATAAATTTTTCAAATTGATTATCGTCGATTAGACGTAGGTTATCTATCAAGGGTGAAACATTTACAATAATTAAAAACAACAAAATCTAAACTATTTCCAAGATGGTATTACCACTCGATTTGCAGTAGATAAAGATTGAATATAAACGGGTCTAAAACATTTACTAGGGCCACCTCTCTGAATTAGCATAACTATTTTTCTATA
>DWQW01002616.1:0-25962 GCA_018249695.1 Heliconius erato demophoon | reverse complement strand
TAAGTTGTTGCTTAGTTTCTTCGGATATTATGGTTTTACGTGCCTTAATTAAGGTTAAACACGCTAGACTTTCTTTAATAGCCTTTTCTATTTTTATATAGAATGATTCTACATTCTCTATATTTTCACATTGTATTTGATTTGTTTTCTCTAACAAGTTCTCGAGGTACACTTGTTGATTTACGTCACTTGATAGATCAGTTTGCACTTTACAGTTACAGTTTGCCTGTATATTACAGATTCTATATTAAAACAATTTTTTTTAGCTTCACGCTGTATCCAGAGGGAACCTGAGCACCTAGCATTAAGTCAGTCCATTACCATTTTCATATCCGACTTTTCAGCCGTATCCCAAGGCATTGCGAGTGGAACACAACGCCGCACCTCACCTCTTAAAAGTAAAATAATCTTAATAATCATACCTGATCGTGATGATCGTGCCCTCTGTGATCACAGTCGCTGGGCGCGTACAGGTGGTTGCGGTAGGCCGGCGCCTGCAGCAGCTGCCACACCTGCGCCGTGTCGTTGGCCCTGCACTCTATGCGCTCCTTGGCGGAGTTGCACAGGAAAGTGCCGAACATGCACGAGTGGACGTGGGTTGCTAGTTTTATCTGGGGAATTGTAGAAATAATATAATATTATTTTAGCTAGATTAGATAGATAATTCGAGGCCGGTGCGTGGCGCAGGGGCGCAAAGTGTGACTGTAAAATCGACTGGTTGTGGTCTATTTACATTTATTATTCATTTCTTCGCTCTCGTGTCGAGACAAAACACGTTGAGTTCCGCACGCAATGCCTCCGGAACTCGGCCGAAAGTGGGGAACGGAGTGTCTTAACACTAGGTTCCCTCTGTCTACCCTGTTGTGTGCGGGATACAGTGAAACTGATTTAATTTATATAATATTAGGTTCTTATTTAGCCCCACGTTATTAGCTTCGCATAGAGCGGGTTAGGTACAGGAAACCTAGTGTGTTCTCCATTTTTCGCCGAATTTTGGCGACATTGCGTGTATGAAGAAAAGAAAGTAATGAATATTTCATTGCTATATATATGTAATTTTAAAATGTTTAATTCTTATCCTTTACTAAGAATTTTATAAATATTTTTAAATACAAAAAACAACACAAATAATTATTTTTAACGTTTCCGTATTTAAATTTGTTATCACAGGTTCAAATCCCCCCAAAATTTCTATTTAAAAAAATTACGTACCAAATAAGCCTCATTGAATTCAAAACTGCAGGGATACTGCAGCATCATCTGGTATATCACGTGCAGCCACTGCAGGAAGATGGGCGATCTCTCGTTCGGGTCCTCCGCTCCAAACTGATGACCGCAGCGGTCCGCGAACTTGTGACCGAAGTCCAGCCATTCACGTTCGATTAGGATGCGGAAACCCTGTAAAAATACATATTTTTTATCTGGACAAGGATGTGAAAATAAAAAAAAAATTAAAATTTTTGTTGTGTATAACATTGCAGTATGATTGGATGTTGCGCATAAATTCAATAATAGATAGAGAGACCTCTTCTATTTAAAAAAATGATGCTAAAAGATGAATTAATTTGAATATAAAAATGATATTGTCAGTGACCTCCAGCGTGCGGTAGTGCGGGTCCAGCATGACCTGCGCGGCGGCCACGAGCTGCGGCGTGCGGTCCCAGCCGTCGGAGCAGTGCACCAGCACGGGCCGGCCCGCCAGCACGGCGCGCGCCACCACGGCGGCCGCGCGCGCCGCGCCGCACACGCACTGCGGCCACAGCGTGCGCTCCAGCGCGCCGTGCCAGGGCGCCAGCTCGCCCGCCTCGGCCGCCAGCTGCCGCAGCTGCGTGAAGCTGCGCCGCACGTGGTGGATGTTGGGCAGGCTCATGAACTGGATGTCGGCGTGCGGGTAGTACTGCGCGCACTCGCAGCCGCCGCCGCGCGCGCGGTTGGTCACGGCCGACGTGTAGGAGCGCGCGTCCACGATGAGCAGCTTGGGCGGCTTGGCGGCGCCGCGGTCCTGCGCGCACGCGGCCCCGAAGGCGGCCAGCAGGCGCTCGTCCTCGCTGGAGCGCCAGCCCAGCCAGCCCACCTCGGGCTGCGACGCGCGCGCGATCACCGCGCCCGTGCCGCCGTGGCGCCACACCACCGCCGGGATGCGCCGCATCGCGCGGAAACTGCAAATATAAACCAAATATTAAAATCATCTATTCCACGCTGCGGTTTCGATTCCCACTCGGTGGATTGAAATATATCATATTTTCATTTATCCGTTATGGTGTCGAGGCAAAGTGCGGCATTCAAGCACTCAACACGCAATTGCCTCCAAAATCCGACAGAAAAATGGAGAAAGCAGTATCTTATCAGTAGGTTCCCTCTGCCTACCATGCTGCATGCGGAAACCATCATTAAGTAAAAAAAAGATATAATCTCACCGAGCAACGAACTCCAAGTCCTCATCGCATATACTAGCGGGCACTATGAGTAGAGGCGGGTACGACGGGCACAGCTTGTACTCCGCGTTGGCCGCCGTCACGCGCCAAACGCCTTTTGTTGTGAAACCGAGTCGCTCCAACTGGAATGAAAATATATATTATAATAAAAAAGGTAGGTTTTCCTTTAACGATTTTTTTATTTGTCCGCAGAAACCCGTTTAATAATTTCATTTTTTCGTGCTGGTAAAAGGCAAAGCGCAGCGTTGAGTTCCGCTACTCAACACGTAATAGCAACACTTTCCGCACAATTCTAAAGAGAATTGTGGAAAGTGGGAAACGGAGTCTTAACACTAGGTTCCCACTGCCTACATTGTTATGTACGGGATATAGAGAGGGGTAAAAAAAATATCGTGTATTAATAGAAATATTTTTTTGGACATAAAAAAAATACTGTATGAAGTCCATAAATGCCTTAAATGAAAACCTAATACATATAACCACCTTATATTATTATTGATACTTCTAAATAAGAGTATTCAATCAATTTTAATCAAAATTTAAAAAACCTAACGTCAAAACCACCGTACAATATTAGTTAGTAATCAAACCACAAACAAAATTAAAGTTAACAATTATCAATATTTCACTGTCTATATTTAACTTCGATATCAGTAATATAATATTTATATTTTTTATGTAAGTTTTATCAAAAAGCATTTATTGTATTTTTATGATAATGTTTATTATATACTTGATATTAAGAAAAAATAGGTTAATAATAAGTCACTTTACAGGTCAACGTTGCATAATACGAAAACTATAAAACCAATAAGTTATACGTATTGTATTAAAAACATTGTATTAAAATTTCTTAGTTTTACTTTTAATTAATAAACATAATTTCAAGATAAAACAAAAATTAAACTAATTAAATAAAAAAAAAACGACGAAAAGTTAATAGCCAAAGACGTAGGAATTTAATTAAAACTATCGACAAATTTAACCTTCATTATGATATATTTTTTTCTAGCTTTAGTTATTCTTTGGTACATAATATTCATTTGACGATTCAAAAGTATGTACTAGCAAAAGCCTATTCGAAAAAAATATATAAGAATACGTTGAATTTTTGAATTTACGCCTACCGCTGGAGATAGGTCTCACCTAAGAGAAGATTGGTGCTACTCTACCCGCAATATACAAATTCCAGTGACCTTGACCAGATCATCGGTTCACCTGATTCTTAAACTACACAAACCACAAAAATAACGAAGGTCCAACTCCTCATCACCCACCTCTGGTCCAAACCAGTGCCGGTGCGGCGCCTGCGAGGCCCTCAACAAAGCTCTGTGGACGGAAGTGGGAGGTAGCTCCTTGGCCCAGGCGGCGTACGCGGCCGCGAAGGTCTCCTGCAGGGACTGGATGGGCGACAGCGCCGTGTTCAGCCTGCGCCACCACTCTACGCATTGTTCGCTTGTTGTGAACGAACATCTGAAAAGATAGATATTTTTGTTTTAGTTTTTAGTTTAATTGCGTGGGATGAGTGACGGAACTCAACGCTGTGCTTAACCTCGCTACCAGAGCGAGAAAATGTTTTTTTTTTATTATAAAATCGTAACGGATCAGTGTCTGTACATGGGAGATTTTAAAGAAAAAATGTTATTGAGAATCCTTTTGAATGTCGTAGAACCCAAAATAATTACTTTTAATTTTTTGTCTATTTGTCTGTGTGTTTATTTACGCTAAGTTCAGAAATGGCTTATGTATTTGCTGACAAATGCACAGAAAACTTTATTTTATTTATGTAGCAATGTAAATATTATTATTTGAAAACAAATTATTTAATTTAAGACAACAGGTTGTGGGTTCGATTCTCCTACGAGAAAATTAAATATAAATAGTAAATATTTAATTTCCTCACTCTGGTAACGAACGAAGCAAGAGAGCGGCGTTGAGTTCCGCCACGTACGATACAGCGTGAATCTTAAAAAAATATATTTTCATTTATTTTGAATTATAATTTTGTAGTGAAAGAGTGTTTTAATACTAGGGCCCGTATTTATAAATAGCTCTTGTCTGAGTTAGATCTTAAGAATAATGTTGAGACGCCGTTTTATTAATCTATGGGTGAAAATGATTGCTCAACGACATCTCAAGATCGCTCTCAAAAAAATAGCCAAAAAAAAAACTGCAACGTAAATACATAAACATGTATAGTATTTTATAATCAACTGACCGCCATGCTAGTTATGATAGTGAAATATTTTTATTTCATCCGATTTCGTTTTGATGGCAGAAATCCCAGGTTCATTTTTTATTAAAATCCATCCTTATACGCCCAATATTAATAATCTATCTCTTACGTCAATCTTCAATTGTTCCATATATCTATCCAATCTCTAGATTGGGCGTAATTGGGCGTTAGTCAATCAAGAATAACTATTGTGACTATAATATAGTGAAACAAGTAAACAATTACATTTGTACACTAGTTTAGAAGTAACAAGGGAGCAGACGAACATCCATACCCACATATACATACATACATACATACATACATACATACATACATACAGGTCAAAATCATAACCCTCCTTTTTGCTTCGCTGTAGTTGGGTAAAAACGATCACGAAATTATTGACCAAACAAAAATTAAAGTTGGCACTATGCGTTATTGCAATCCGGTTTGAATAACCCTTATTGTTTATATAGGTACTATGTTTACTTTTCAATACACTCAAATAGTACCTACCTGAGTTACAAGTGTGTAAATTGGATATAAATAAAAAAAATAAATCAGCTTCACGGTGTATCCCGCACACAGCAGGGCAGGCAGAGAGAACCCAGTGTTAAGACACTCCGTTCCCCACTTTCTGCCGAATTCTGGAGGCATTACGTGTTGAGTGGCAGAACTCAACGCCTTGCTTGTCCTCGACACCGGAGCGAAGAAATGGAAATATACATTTAAGTACATATTTCATCTCCTCGAGTGGGGATCGGACCCACAACCAGTCGGTTTTACAGTCACACCTCGTACCGCTGCGCCACGACTTGCCTCAATTGTATATATTACAGTTTTTAAATATTTAATTTAGATTCACGCACACAGAACAGGTTAGGCAGAGGGAACTTTGAAATCTAGTGTTAAGACACTCCTTTCCCCACTTTCCGGCAAATTCTTGAGGCTATGTCTGTTGATTGGCGGAACTCAATTCCGCTCTTTGCTTCATGCTACCAGAGCGGGGAAATAAATTTACTAAAATGTATTTTTTTTATTGGTTAACAGCAACACGCTTGTGCCCCTGCACCGCGACTGGCCTTAGAAAATACATTAAATATCTATTACAAATCGACAACTTGCCTAAGATAAACATAAAAACAGCCATCTCAACTTTCTATCTATACCAGTGAATACCTTAATAAGTCCCATTAGCTTAGAGCAGTGATTCTCAACCACTGTGCCGCGGCACTTTTGTGTATCGCCAAATTTTGCAAATATATAATAATGTTAATATAATTAAATTATATCATTTAAAAAGAAAAATATTTTCAACATGAATATATATTTAAATCCACAAAAAAATAAATTCGTATATTTAAATTTTTTGTCATAAACTATTTATGCAGAGTGTTGTAGAAAAATATTTCTCTTTGTGTGCAGCCAAATTTTGAAATCGTTAAATATGTGCCGCAACAAAAAAAAGGTTGAGAATCACTGGCTTAGAGCTATCATTTACATTCTTTGCTGGTATCATTATCTATCTGGCAACATTGTAATGCAACATAGTTTCTTATCAATTAACCTATATTTATTATGAATTTATATTAAAATGTGCAGAAAAACATATTGTAGGCGATAAGTGAAGAAAGGTGACGGTAATTTATAGTGTCGTTTATATGATAGTTGATTAAACAAGTGCGAGTTGGCTCGCGCATTGTGCGTTCCGTACTATCAATAAAAAAAAAACAAAAAAATCACAACTGTTATATAGTAATCTTAATTAATATATATTTTTTATTTTTTAGTATTTTGTTGTTATAGCGACAATAGAAGTACCTACATCATCTGCGAAAATTTCAAAAATCTAAATATCACGGTTCATGGCATACACGCTGGTGAGGGACAGACGGACATACAGACAGCGGGATCATAGTAGGGTCACTTTTTCTTTTGATGCTGAACTTTGGATACAGAACTGATTACTCTTTGGATACTGAACCCTAAGAAAACTTAATGGTAAGTCATTTTAAGCTCAAGTTTTCATTGGAGGAAACGAAAATATTTTAAATAATTATCGCATATAACCACCAAAACAATACTTTCAAATGACGTCAATAACCTAAATATTATGCACACTACATAAAAAAATTATAAAAAAATCTACGAGAACACAGTATCGATGACACTGTGGAAAAATATTAAAAAAAAGCATGGAGGATCTCCAGGAGGATATGTGTGAAGAGATTGATGACAGTGGACAGTGTCAAAAGAAGTGATATGGAGAGATTACTAAAACATGACAAATAAATTAATAAAATATAATATTTAAAATAAACAATAATTGTAACTGAGTACCTAACCTAAGCCATACTTATCTAGTATTAAAGGAAAATTTATTAGAAACGCCTTCTATATGTAATACTTATCAGGCATTAGCCCCGATTCGTTCTGAGGATCATTGCTATCCGCGTGTCAGTCCTTATCGAACAGTGACAACTAACAAACGGTTTATTGTACGTATTTCCTTTAAGTTCCTTATATATAATACTAACTTTTATATACGGCTTCGCCTGAATATTAAATATATATAATATAATTACGTCATGTCTTACCAAAAAAAAAATATCAATACACTTCATTTTCCACTTTCCGCCCAAATACTCCCAATACGCGGAGCTCAACGCCGCATTTTTTCTTACAAAAAGAGTACTCACTTTAACTGCCTGCCGTGTTTACAGAGTATAACCAGGCAGAGCAGGTCGCGTATCTCCAGAGCGTCTATCACGCGGAGGGGCACCGAGGAGCCGGGGCCCCCGCGACGACGCGGCTGCAGGTGCAGGCGGTAGTTTGACATCGCTATGGTACCGCCATCTGATGTCCGACCGACCCACTGTGGAAATTTAGGAGAAAACATTAATAAATAAAAATTAAATTATTACATATTAAATTATAATTAGAGGTCAGTCGTGGCGCAGGGGCACAAAGTGTGACAGTAAAATCGATTGATTGTGGGTTCGATCCCCACTCAAGGAAATAAAATATTCATTTATATTTTCATTTCTTCGATCTGGTGTCGAGGCAAAGCTCGGCGTTGAATTCCGCCACTCAACACGCAATGCCTTCAGAACTCGGCGGAAAGTGTCTTAACACTAGGTTCCCTCTGCCTACCCTGCTGTGTGCAGGATACAGCGTGAAGCTGATTTATTTATTTATTTTTTAAATTAAATTATTGAAATAAAAGGAACAGGTACAAAGAACATCTAGATATAAATATTTATTCACAATTTATAAAATGTCAATTACTGGCCGTAAAACGTTTTATTATATTATGTATATTCGGCAGCGACACCAGTTGCTACGAGTTACTGGGACAATACAATATTTTATTTCACGTGAAATTTGAATCCACGACCATCGAATTCAATTAGCATTGCTTTATTTAATAAAAGCTTAAACAACCATCAATTTACATCAACAAAATAAATTTCGGTTCAACTTTACTTAAACTTAAAAAACATAACATTACAAATCGTTTTAGAAACTAAGTGTTAAGACACTTCCGTTCCCCACTTTCCGCCGAATTCTAGAGACATGGAGAGTGACGCACTTTGCCTCGACACCAAGCAAAGAAATTAAAATATTCAATATCTCACTCCCACGAATGGTAATAGAACCCACAACCTGTCGCGTTTACAGACACACCTTGACGACTGGCCTCATATAATATAATTAAATGACCACAAATAGTTTTCACTATGTGATATAATTCAAAATACATTAAAAACTACTTTACATGCATAAATTACAACATTAAATATACAATAATATACTATTATAAGCTAGTTAATATGCAAAGGAGAAATTATTACTTTAATAGGTTTCATTTTATTAATATCCTATGAGTTTAGTTGTCAGTTTCACTTTTGAGCAAAATGAAGTATGGTCGAATCCGAATCGAAATACATGAGCATTTAAATGTCTTTAAATACGCAGAAAGAGAAGATCAGAGAGTTGTGTCACAAGCCAAGCAGCTTCATGTTTTTTCTAGAGTACCACTGGTGTCAGAGGGAACCTAGGTTTCAGACACTCCACGCCCTACTTACCGCTCGGTTTTCAAGACACCACGTATTGAAACGTGGAACTTAACACAAAGTTTCCTCACTCAGAACGTAGAAACAAAAATAATTTTAATATTAACACCCTAGATGGGAGTCTAACCCACAGCCATCGCGCTTACAATCACATCCTCCCAATGCCACTACCACGAATCTGTAGAATTATAATTTTGAATGAACTTGCAAATGCATTTTAATTACATTTACATACGAACAGATAGACTACTAGCTGGTCGTTCAACTCCATCACACAAGACCTTTGACCCTGACGTAAATTCTAACTACTACTATACCACTTATATAATAAGTAAACAAATAAGTAATTATTTAAAATTGCTCATATTTATTTATTTATAGCTTCACGCTGTATCCCGCACACAGCGAGGTAAGCAGAGGGAACCTAGTGCTAAGACAGTCAGTTCCACATTTTCCTCCGGTTTCTGGAGGCATTCCGTGTCGTTTGATAAGAACTCAAAGTCGCACTTTGTCTCGACACCAGAGCGAAGAAATTAAAATATTCATAAATAATAATTAATTCTTTCGAGTGGGGATCGAACCTACAACCTGTCGCGTTTGCAGTCACATTGCAGCTTATGCCCTTGCGCCACAACTGGCCTCATAATATGATATAAAATACAATAAAATATTAATTATTGTTTTTTATTTATAGAAACGATGCAATTATCTTTATTGTACGGCAGTAATATATTTTATAGTATGAAAAATATGAAATAAAACGCTATAAAAAAGCTACATTAAGATTTAATTAAAACACAGAACAAAAATAAACTAGCCTCCATTCGCAGCTTTGCCCGCGTGGTAAAACGGAAATACAGTCTCTAGACTCCCTGGATAAGTGGACTACTTATACAACACCAATTTTTTTTTTTTATTTGAACCACTAGTTCCTGAGATTAGCGCAATCAACCAAGAGACTATTTAGCTATTAATTAGTATTGATTGTAATGTTTAGTTAGTAAATTTGTTTAAGATTTTTAAATTACAACCACAGTGTGACAATATGTTTGATTTCCTTTCTATACTGCTTAGATTAAAATCCCAATATCAATTTCCGCCGAATTCTGGAGGCATTGGGTATTTAGTGGCGGTACTCAACGCCGCGCTTTGCCTCGCCACCAGAGCGAAGAAATGAAAATATAAATGTAAATAAATATTTCACTTCCTTGAGTGAGAATCGAATCCCCAACCAGTTGATTTAACAGTCACACTTTGTGCCCCTGCGCCAGGACTGGTGTAAAATCAAAAAGTAAATAACAATTGAACCCAAAATCGTAGTAAAACATTCTAGGTACCTCCTAGGTTCCCTAAACGCACCTAACAACTAATATACATAACGGAAACAAACCTTACCTACCGCAAAAGGAGCGGTCGAGGCTGCTATCAGATACCTTTTGTGTCATACATACATACATATGTAGCTCACTCATACAATGAAACGTCACATCACGTTCTTCTAATGAATGAAGATTGAATTAGATCAAACTATTGTATGACAATGGGACTAATAAAGTCTCGTTTGTGCAGAAAAATGAAATTAGAAACATACTCGTATAATTTGTACTAACTTTACAAATATTTCATCTCCTCGAGTGGGGATCGAACCCACAACCAGTCGGTTTTATAGTCACACTTTGTGCCCCTGCGCCACGACTGGCCTCAGCTAATATAATGTATATATATGGGTAATAACTAATGTAATGTATATAATATATTAGTATCAAGGAATATTTTTTTTGCTTAAACTATGTTATCGAATTACTTTAATTCAACACTTCCTGTGTTTTATCGTCACTACCTATAGCAATATAATGAAATAATTACTATTGCACAATACGAAGATACCAGTACGGCATAAATGGAATATTTCAGGTTAGTATCACCATACCAAAGTCCAAGCTTATTTCAACTACACAACTTATTGGGTGGCGTAACCCAACGCCGCGCCTTACCTGCACAAACTCCGCACATATCGGCGTGAAGCCCGCGTCCAGGCCGGGCTCGTCGTAGTGGGTGCGCGTGCGCGGGTACAGGTCGGCAGCGCGGACGCGGTGCGGCGGCGGCTCCGGCTGGGGCGGCGAGCGGTACCGCTCGCGTTCGCTCATCTCGCTTGACGATGCCACCTGGTAATCATTAAAAAAATATATTATTAATAAAAAAATCTTTTTTTTTATTTTATTATTGTTTACATTTTTTGTTGTATCCTAGGAAAAGGGATAGCATATAGGAAAAGAGATCCTAGTGGTAACGACTAACACGACGTTCTCCACTCTCCGTTCAAAGTTCGAAATGAATGTTAATTATTTATTAATTTTCAATATTACGCTATGAATTTGTTACATCTACTTTTTATTTATATTTTAATTTTCCCGATATACTCTTCACATAATAGTATAGGCAGAGGGAACCTGCGCACCTGCTGTCAATACACTCCGTTCCTATTAATACACTTCTTTTCCCCACTCTCCACCGAATTGCCGAGGCGCACTTTTCCTCGTTACTGTAGCGAGAAAATATCATAAAAATGTGTCAATTCCTCGAGTGGACATCGAATTTAAAACCTACCGCGTTTACAGTCGCACCTCATTATTTATTAAAATCAGCTTCACGCTGTATCCCGTACACAGCAGGGTAGACAGAGGGAACCTAGTGTTAAGACACTCCGTTCCCCACTTTCTGCCGATTTCTGGAGGCATTGTGTGTTGAGTGGCAGAACTCAACGCCGCGCTTAACCTAGACACCAGAGCGAAAAAATGGAAATATAAATTTAAGTAAATATTTCATCTCCTCGAGTGGGGATCGAACCTACAACCAGTCGGTTTTACAGTCACACCTCGTGGCGCGGCGCCACGACTGGCCTCGTTACTTATTAATATTCAATATTAAGCTATCAAATTATAAACATCCACTTCATACAGCATAAACGCCGTGTCATAACAAAAGTCACTTAACGTAAACATTTCTGATTAAACAAAGGAAAAAACCGGTCAATCATTTGCTTTAGCATACGTAATTACAATCTCGTAAAGAGAGACGACAATGTACATTTTCCAAGCTGTTTTATAATTTTTGGTTTTCAAAGTTCAATTTGGACTACTTTAAGGGTTTCGAGCGTACGACTGTAAAGTCGACGGTTGTGGGTTCGATTCAAACTCATACGAGTTGAAATATTTAATATTTATATTTCGTCGTTCTGATAATGAGACAAAGCGCGGCGTTGAATACCGTCATTCAACGCGCCTTGCCTCGTTCAGCGGAAGGTAGGGAACGACAGTGTCTTAATATAGTCGTGTATTCTTCACACTAGATTACCAGGTTCCCTCTTACCCTGCTATGCGCGAATACAGCATGAAGCTAAAAAAAACTGTGCTATGCTTTCTGCACGCAAAATGAAAATATTAAATATTTCATTTTCCCGAGTGAAAATCGAACCCACACACATTATGCTTACAGGTACACTTTTATGCCACCAGGCCACGACAGCCTCAAATGGGTCCGGTTTCTCTGAATTAAAATATAGAAGAATAACAACACTAAAATATAAATAAATAAATAAAATAACAAAAATTACACTCCATCCACAAAAAACATCGAGTAGGGCAAAAATTTTCAAATCAATTGTCACTGAACACGTACAAGACGGCACAATTAGAAACTTAAACTGTTATTAAACATTAAGTTATCAAAACGTTAAACTATAAATTATAATATGTACATAGAAATTGGTAACTAAGATAGGAACAGAAATGGAGCTGCTTTCCTTTTCTGTTCAAAGTTGTTAGAAAAAGAGAGATATGTTATGTATACACGTTACTTGACAAACATAATTATAAATTAGTAAATAATAAAGCGATTGTCTATATTAATTGTCTGGTCGGTTTCCAGGAGCCGCGGGTTCGAGTCCCGCTACGTTCAAGTTTTTATACGTTTTCTTTTAAATAAATATTTTTCTTTCTTAAGTGTGGAATAACACTTTAAAAATGTTAAAAATGTCTATATTGATTTTGTAAAGTTTTAAGAATGTTACTGTAAGAATAAGTAACTTATTATATATGATTTTATTTATTAACTTCACGCTGTACGCAAATAGTATGATAGGCCGAAGGAACATCGGAAGCGTGTTAAGACACTCCGTTCTCATTAAGACTCTTCCGTTCTCCATTTTCGGCGCCCAGCTATGTCTCGTTACCAGAGCGATTATAATATTGTATAATCTTAATATAAACAATTTTAATTGGCAAATAATTTAGGAGCAGTGTGACAGCGTTTGACTGTAAACGACGGTGAAGGGTTCGATCCCCACTCGAGGGAATCAAGTATTTCTATTTCCTTGCTCAGACAAATTTTGAGACATACGTGTTGAGTGGCGGAACTCAACGTCGCGCTTTGTCTGTCACTTTTCACTTTTAAACGGAGAAATGAACACAATTTAAAAGTAATCATTATTCCGAGTGGGAATCGAAACACAAAATCTTTGTATTTACAGTTAGATTAAAAGATATAGTGATTAAGAGAAGAAATCTTATAAGTATAAACCTTCCTCAATAAACACAAGCGTGTTGTATTAGCGTAGTCCAAACGGAACACAAGAATAAAATATAGTATATACATAATACATTCAAATATAAACAAAATGTACAAGAAAAGCGCCTGTGCAGTTTATATGAGCAAAGTTTCTTATTTTTTTTTACATCCATCCTATCAGTGTTTCGTCACGATACTTTATATAAATGTTAATACACGTTTGTCATTGTAAAAAATGTACCGAGTGTAACGTATTTCTATTTTTCTCCTTAAGATACTGCTAAATTCGGCAGAAAGTGGGGAACGGAGTGTCTTAACACTAGGTTCCCTCTGCCTATCCTGCTGTGTGCGGGATACAGCGTGAAGCTACTTTAATTTGAATTTTTAAGATACTGCTAAAATTCCAACATATGGTCCTTCGAGCCGGATATGAACTAGCGACCTATGGATGGACAGTCCACAAAAAATTGTGTAATCAACAAATTAATATAAGCTCAGTATAAATATGCGAGCTTAAAGCTACAAAGCATAAACTATGTACAACTTTGAAATTATGCCGCTTTAATTACAAAGTTTTCAAGTAAAATTTCTTGGAAACTTTCATACTTGTCACCTCGTTGGCGACGATCGTTAAGCTTTTAACAAAGAGAAGTTTTGTTGATTAAAGTGAGATATGAGAAGTTACATTTTTATTATAATTAGACTAGTGAGGCCGGTCGTGGCGCAGCGGCACGAGGTGTGGCTGCAAAACCGACTGGTTGTGGGTTCGATCCCCACTCGAGATGAAATATTTACTTAAATTTATATTTCCATTTCTTCGCTCTGGTGTCGAGGTTAAGCGCGGCGTTGAGTTCTGCCACTCAACACGCAATGCCTCCAGAATTCGGCAGAAAATGGGGAACGGAGTGTCTTAACACTAAGTTCCCTCTGCCTACCCTGCTGTGTGCGGGATACTACTACAGCGTGAAGCTAATTTAATTTATTTTTTTAAATTTTAGTTGTTGTTTTTGTTGAGGGCCCTTGGTTGTGGCTGTTAAAGATCAAGCAGCGTGAATCAAATCCGCTACAATAACTTTAAAATGTACGTACAAGTATTTTAGCTGCGCTGATCTTTTAAATTATGATATTTAATCTACATTTTAGATACCCAGGCCACAATAAGATCAGGCTTTAAGCGCGACTACTGTGGTCCAATTCCCACTCGGAAGAATGAATTATTTACATTTCTTCGCTTTGGTGACAGGACAACAGGTGGCGTGGAGTTCCGCCAGACAATCTCTCCAGGTTTATCTTTGCCCACTATCGTTGAGCTTTTAACAAACAGAAGTTTTTTTACTGGAAGATATTTTTAAAAGGGAACCTAGTGTAAAGACACGCTTTAACCTAATTTCTGCCCAATTCTCTCAATATTGCATGTTGAACGTAACTCAATATTGCGATTAATACGTAAATAATTTCTAATTAAAAAAAAATAATAAAAACTAATTAGCCAAACAAAAAAAATGTCAAAACAAAAACAAGGCTCTATTATAATAGATGTTTTGATAATATTAAGCTACTTATCAACCAGCGATTAAGGTCGACACAAGGTTGGTGTTTAGTAAACACGTTCAAGCATATATGCCATACATTAAATATTTATAATAACCGATATGTAAATAAGATGATTATGGGTTAATTCCGATAAGGAAGGTCAAAAGTGAGGATCTTCTCGTCTTGATATAAAATAAAGTATTCCAAATATTTATACTTCTTACAACGGTTTTGACATAAAAGCGGACGCAGCGCATTGATTGGGTGAGTGTTATAAAGTATTTTTTTCTAGCACCACACTGTATCCCGCAAATAGCAGGGTAGGCAGAGGGATGGCCAGGTCAGCTCGAAGAAGCTGATAGCCTATACCTGGTCTGCTCCTGCGCTTTGCTCTGATTAGGCCGTCGAGGCTGATCCACTACCCTTGACGCCTAGACGGCTCCCGTCGCCAGGATTATGAAAGAATCCTTGGCTCCCGAGTCAAGTGTATGAAGTTAGCAATCGAATATACTTATATTCACATTTGGTTAGGTGCAAGCCGCAAGTCGAAGGCACTACTCTGAAAAGTCTGTGCTCCTACATAGATACTTCTCTTCCAAACTTCTCATCCACAGAGTGCTAAGTAGTTTTTTTTCTTTATTCCATACGCGGAAATATATTTTTATTTTGGAACATTATGTAAATTCAATGATAATTTCAACATTTTAAACGTTCGATGATAAATTTGTTATGATTATGTTTTGGGGAGAAACTAAAAAGAAATATCAGTTGAGAACCCTTGGTTGAACCCTTTTATATCTCTGGTAAACATTAAGAAGCATGAACGAAATCGGCTACAATAAGTCCAAAATGTACGTACAGTTATTTTTTGGCTATGCTGGTCTTTTAAAATACGATATTTTATGTAAATTTTAGAGGTCTTCGTGGCGCAGCGGCACAACGTCAGACTGTAAAGGCGACGATTGTAGGACCGATTCCGACTCGTGGGAATTAATTATTTTAATTTTTTCACTCTGACAACAAGACAAAACGTGGCGTTGAGTTCTGCCAGTCACAATACACAATGTCTCCAAAATTAAGCGGAAAATGGAAAACTTAATGTCTTAAAACTAGTTTCGTGCAAAGTGTGCTTTTTTTTAGAAAATAGCACAGGAAACAAAAATAACGAACAAATCTGACTGACAATAAACAAAAATAACTATTTATTACTGTTTATTCTGAGTAAAATATATTGTTTATTTTGAGTAAGATGTTACTTCACACTGTCATTCCGACACGTAAACAGCAGAGCGCCAACTTTTGGCGCCGGCGACGGCCGAGTACTATCTTTATAACGTGACAAATGTGTAGGTCACGCTGCACGCGTTTATTTAAAGATTTTCAAGATAAAACAACTTTTTACCATTTTCACACAAAAAACAGTTAGAACCAGCTTCCCGTTTTTTCCCGCATTTTAGGATAGGCGAAGGGTTAGGCCTAGTATTACGATCTAACCTTAGTGCCGGAATTGAACGCCGCTCTTCGTCTACCAGAACCAGGAAATGCAAATAATTTAAGAATATTTCACAAAGTGAGGGTCGAACCCACGACCCACTCGTTTACATTTAGACGCTATCCCACTGCGTTACGACGGATGTTATTTTTAATAAGATTATTCTGTAAAAATATTGTCTTTGGCCTTGTACCAGATTATGAGATCGTAAGTTCAAATTTTAAAAATATATTTATTTGTATAGGAAAGTTCTTCGTCGTGTGATAAAAAAAAATTTAACTTTTATTTATTATATGACTTATCAAAACAATAATATCCATCTGTACTCTGTGTTTTTAGGTAAAAAAAAAACATATTAAAAGTTTATGAAATAACTTAATCAAATTCAATTATAAACACCAAAACAGAACGCAATTTAGCACTCGGAAAAAAAACCCAGCAAATTAAGTAATAAAAAACTGACATTTATTTACAAAAAAAAAAAACATACTATCTAAATATGTATATACATTTTAAGCTTAGTAACAACCTTCTAATATGACATTCTCGATACAAACGTTGCATTCCAGGTACGGGCGAACAGGAAATGCAAGCTTACGTCCTTGCTGCACTATTTAGTTCTTGTTCGAGATTAGAAAAGCGGAATTCTTTTATGTTTCTTTAATAGGTCATTGCGAAAAAACATATAATGTAAGGTCAATGAGTGGATAAGATTAATTTATTTATTATATTAAATATGATAATACGTTTGGGGCCAGTCGTGGCGCAGGGGCACAAGCGTCTGTAAACGCGACAGGCAGTGACTTCGATTCCTATACGAAAAAATGGAATATGCAATATTTGTTCTTCGCTCTGGCAACGAGGCAAATTTCGGCGTCCTCCACTCAACACGCAATGCTTCCAGAATTCGGGGAAAAGTGGAGAAAGGGAGTATGTTAATTTTAAATTCCCAGGTTCGCTCTGCACTACTATGTGCGGGATACAGCGTGAAGCAAGAAAAAAAGAATTAAAATAATATCTTTGATATTCAAAAAAAGCAATTGGTAATTTCATCACAAGTTGCAGGGTTTCTGGTTTCTAAATTTAGCTGTTTACTCATACCATCACCAATGTGCACGGTCACTGTCGAGATAAAGGGACAAAGGATAAAGGAAGATAATATCAAGAGGCTAACAAAGAAATGAAGACGTCTGCTTGTAAGTATTAATGAAAGAAGTTATATTGCAATAGGAAACGATAAATGCCTTAAATGGACATTGTCTTCTTGCATAAAAAGATAAACTAAATTAGTAAAAATAGTGTTTTACTAAACAACACTGCGTTTTAGGATGAGGACAGACAGACCTACAGAATGAATTGAGAAAGAGTAGTGTGATATGACACTATAGATATTTATTATAAAAAGAAAAAATTGAGGCCAGTCGTGGCGCAGAGTGTGATTGTAAAATCGACTGGCTGCGGGTTCGATCCCCACTCGAGGAGATGAAATATTTACTTAAATGTATATTTCCATTTCTTCGCTCTGGTGTCAAGGCAGAGCGCGGCGTTGAGTTGTGCCACTCAACACGCAATGCGTCCAGAATTAGGCAGAAAGTGGGGAACGAAGTGTCTTAACACTAGGTTCCCTCTGCCTACCCTGCTGTTTGCGGGATACAGCGTGATGCTAATTTAATTTAATTTAAATTAATGATATAATTTTTTAATGGAATTATCAAAAAATATATCTGTTTTGCCTTTATCTTTTGTATATATATTTTTGCATTTTATCTTTGTTGTTATATGATTAAATATGTTTAATATTAGTAACTGCGTTCTTTATTAAACTTATAGGTTAATTGAAAATCCTATTTACGGAATTGTAAATTGTATTGTTACGTAACTATCGAGGTAGTAGGTTCTGTTCTGGAGAGGCGTTTTGTAATCATATATCTACCTCTTTACGTATATTTGCGTTTTGAAAAAAAAACTGCTTCACGCTGTATCCCGCACACAGCAGGCTAGGCAGAGGGAATCTAGTGTTTAAGACACTCCGTTCCCCACTTTCTGCTGAATTCTGGAGACATTGCGTGTTAAGTGGCAGAACTCGACACCAGAGCGAAGAAATGGAAATATAAATTAAAGTAAATATTTCATCTCCTCGAGTGGGGATCGAACCCACAACCAGTCGGTTTTCAGTCACACTTTGTGCCGCTGCGCTACTATTTACATTTCAAAATAGTACCTAATTGCCACCTAACATAACCTAAAGCCACATACTGTCTATAATGACGCGAGAAAATATTTAAAGATTCCTTCAAGTGGGGAATGTGATCTATGCATATTTGGAAAATAATGAAGTTAAGAAAATGTTGGAACCCCTCGACATAAATATTTAAGGAATATATTTTTTTAAGCAAAATTAATTAGCCTTTTTTTTCACACGAAGAGCCCGCAGAGGCAGAAAGGAAGCAGGCAGATGGAACCTATATTAAAACACTCCGTCCTCATTAAGGCACTTTCGTTCACCACTTTCCGCCGTATCCTCGTGGCATTGCTTGACAAGTGGCAGAACTCAACGCCGCGCTTTGATTTGCTAGCAGCACGAAGAAATGAAAGCTAAATATTTGATTCCCCTAAATGGAAATCGAACCCAAAACCTTCATGTTTACAGTCGCACGCTTGTGCCACGTGTCGTGGCAGATAATTTAATTGTTTGTTATATTATATTTATTAATAACACAATGTAATTAATAATTAATTATTTATTTATAGTGCAATGACGAATTAACCGAGTATATATATATCAACGTAACTTAAGCCACGTGACTTAACACGCCTTATCTTCATGCATATATATATAAAAAAAATAGCAACAGAAAAAGACGCTAATCACTGATAACAGCTAGAGAATTGGTTTTTTTTTTCAGCATCACGCTGTATCCCGCATATAGCAGGGTAGGTACATGGAGCCACTGACACTGGTTAAGGAAATATTAGATAGTCGTACGCTTGTCACTGCGCCACGGCTGGCCTCGTTTAATTTATTTATCTATATATATATATATATATATATATATATATATATATATATATATATATATATATATATATATATATATATATCTATATATATATTGAGGCCGGTCGTGGCGCAGCGGCACGAGGTGTGACTGCAAAACCGACTGGTTGTGGGTTCGATCCCCACTCGAGGAGATGAAATATTTACTTAAATTTATATTTCCAATTTCTTCGCTCTGGTATCGAGGTTAAGCGCGGCGTTGAGTTCTGCCACTGCAACACGCAATGCCTCCAGAATTCGGCAGAAAGTGGGGAACGGAGTGTCTTAACACTAGGTTTCCTCTGCCTACCCTGCTGTGTGCGGGATACAGCGTGAAGCTAATTTAATTTAATTTTTTGAATATATATATATATATATATATATATATATATATATATATATACATAAAGTCAAAGTGATTCACGTTTGCCGTAGGCTGTGTGTATCGTGTTCGATGTTCACGTGCGTGTTAGTTACATCACCACGTTGGAATGTTACGCCAATTAAACGAGAAAGCAGAGCTTGGTGAGTGGTTGCCTATAGATGGTTGTATTACATTTTGTTTGGTTATCTTTGTCTATGGTGAACGATATCTGAGGAGTTCAGAGGCCAGTCGTGGTGCAGGGGCACCAGCGTGTGTGGCGGTTGTGAGTTTGATTCCCACTCGAGTAAACGGAACATTTAATATGTTCATTTCCTTGCTCTTGTAACGTTAACGAGGAGAAGAGCGGCTTTGAGTTCCGTCACTCAACACTCAGTGTCTCCAGAATTCGGCGAAAAGTAGGGAACAGAAGTGCCTTGATAGGAACGGAGTATCTTAACACTAGGTTCCCAGGGACCCTCTGCGTACCCATCTATGTGCGGGATACAGCGTGAAAAATTGTATAGACTTTTAGACGACTTTTTAGTTTATAAACAAATTAAAGGAACTTGCAAAATTATTTGAATAAATATTATTTTCAGTTTGGATATTAACTATAAAGTTTTTGTTTATACAAACGTCACTGGCACAAAATGCATTAAAATTTTATAATAATACAGAATATAATAAGATTATAAATAACTAACTATAAATAACTGTGCATAATAAGTATACAAATACATTAATAAAATATAAATAAACATATAAAACTTTCTGTCCGTATGTCATACACTGCCTACTTCACGCTTATATAGTATAGTGAGTGCATTATAAATTTAAAAATACTCTGGGGAGTGTTCATACAAACAAAGAACGCGTGAAAAAAAATTGTCGGCGGTCCTAGTTAAATAAAAAATTGGAACATTCACCACGCATAAAAGATAACCTATTTTAAAGTTTTTAAATATATATTCAGCTTCAAGCTGTATCCCGGACACAACAGGGTAGGCAGAGAAAACCTAGTGTTGAGACACTCCGTTTCCCACTTCCCGCCAAATTCTGTATGCATTGCGTGGCGGAACTCAACGCCGCGCTTTGCCTCAACACTAGGGCGAAGAAATGGAAATATAAATTTAAATAAATACTTCATCTCCTTGATCTAACCCACAACCAGTCGATTATACAGTCACACTGTGCCCCTGGGCCACAATTGGCCTCAACATTTCAATTGCATTTTTTTTTAATACATTAAAAATGTTATAATAAGTTTTTATACTTAAAATAAAAGAATTCCACGATAAAAATAAACACAGTATAAACTTGATAATATATAAATTACAATTTTAATTCCAAAGCAATGACTAATAGCTGATAACAAGTAGCTGGGATAACCCAATGGCGGCGTACGACCTTGAGGCAACATTTGATGAGAATATCAAATTAAATATTATTTATATCTGAGTTCATAGGCTAGTCGTGGTGCACGGACACAAGCGTGGGACTGTAAACGCGACAGGTTGTAATTTCGATTCCCGCTCGAGGAAATATTTATTTGAAAATATTTCAATTTGTATTGAAATTTTTATTTAAAATATTTTATTTTTTATTTTCTCGCTCCGGTAATAAAGCAAAGATTACCGTAGAGTCAACTCAAAACGCAATGCTTCCAAAATTTGGAGAAAATGAGGAAGGGAAGTGTCATAATGGTAACGGAGTGTCTTAACACTAGTTTCCCAGGTTCCGTGTGTCTACTGCTATACATATACAGTGTGAAACTGAAAAATATATACATGGAAGCCTCCACGGCACATAGTAAACAAGTTTATGTTTTTTATTATGTTGATAAATGACAGAATTCTACCTAACCTTGCTGCACTTTATTTTACTTTGAGTAAAACTGAAAGTACATTTTTTTTATTCAAAATAAGAAGTCAAATTATTTAACACCGATTCACCAAAATTACTGCCTCAGCCACCTGAGAGTGACCAGCACAAGAAACTTAGCAGGATTCTTATTAAAATCAACTACATAGAGAAACACAGTTATTTATTACTGACAATGATATCTTTGAAATAGACTCTAGACTAAACCAACAAAAAATAACAATAATATTTGAAACATTCAAATGTCCCCAGGCGAGAATCAAACCCACAACCACCCCGTTCAGTTAGACAACTGCGAGACCGCGACAGAATCATCACCAATATAACACGAGTACGTGGAGTTCAACCAACTTCGATTAATCTATTACATTTAGTATTCACAACACCTTGTCGTCGTCGTGGCATATCTTGTATATGTAATTTGCGGTTTGCATATTAAGATAATAAGTGTTCAAAGTTAAATAATTAAAAAGCACGGCGTTGAGTTCCGCCTCTCAGCAAACAATGACTAGAAAATTTCAGCGGAAAGTAAGGAACAGAGCAGCCAACCCTGCTATGTGCGGGATACAGCGTGAAGCTGAAGTCAAGTTATGTAAGTAAAATCATCACTTTTTTTCTAATATTAGATAATTATTTTTTCTCTTTACAAAGTATTGCTGCTGAACTGTTCCATAATGTTGAGAAATATATTATATTTACAACGTATATTAATTATATTTGAAAGCAGAAATAAAGATCAAATATTTAAAAAAAAAAATAATTTAAATTACAGCAAAACGCGTCAATGTGTCATGGCGTCGCTGTGACGCAATGTACAAGTGCAGAGTTACTTAGACCTGTAATTCTAAGATCGATCTTGAGATGCCGTTTTCATTCGTAAATTATGTCTATGAATGAAAACGGAATCTTAAGGTCGATCTCAGACTTGAGAGCGATTTATAAATACGGGCCTTAATATATACTTTTATATGTATATTTAATTTTTTTTATACATATATATTAATTACTTTTAAGTGAGCGAAGAATAAGACATGTTTAACATGTCTGTTTACCATATAGAAAAATCAAAACAAAGAAAAAAATTAAGCAAATTATCTACTAATAATAGATTGAGTTTTAAAATAAAAAATATATCGAAATTTATTTAGAATTCGACTCCTAGTCTCATACCCACGCGCAGATCGGTGTGGTGGGCGTCTGTCTATCAGTATTCAGTGAAAAGTATCAGCCGCCCCTGAGCTTGTTCTTAAAGTTTATGCTTAAGGCGATTTGAAAGTGATTATAAACTAAGATAGAAACTCAATTACTTATAAATACCAGATCATTTTTGTTCATCACGCTGTATCCCGTACATAGCAGGGTACGCAGAGAGAACTTAGTGTTAAGGCACTCCGTGCTTTTCTTCCTGTCGAGGCATTGTGTGTTGAGTGACGGATCTCACTGCCGCGCTTTGCCTTATCACCAGAGCGAGGAAACGAACTAAATATTTCATTTCCTCGAGTGGGAATCGAACCAACATTCTATCGCGTTTGCAGTCGCACGCTTTTGACACAATGTTAATATATGAACCGGTGAGATATTTTTTTTTATCTCATACTATATGTGTTTTTTTTCGATTTACTTGGTTTGGTAATAAGACAAAGTGCGGCGTTGAGATCTGCCACTCAAGACGCAGTATCTTAAAAATTCGGCGAATATTGGGCGAAGGAGTGTCTTAGCACTAGGTCCACTCTGCCTAACCTGGCTATATGCGGGATTCAGTGTAAAGTTTATTAATTATAAGTAACAAACGGACAAAACTGTATAACAGCGAAATTTCTTTATAGTTTATAGTTTTGTAATATCCTATTACTGTCTAAAAATAAATTAATATCTTTTTGTGTCGCTAATATCACTTTATGGCAAATGATGGTATATTTTTTTTTAATATCAAAATATTTTATTACATATCTTTTATATAGGTAAATTCTCGTACAAATAGAACACGGTAAACGTATTATAAATTCTCGTATTAAGAAATGTATTACGTGGAAAAAGAAACAAAAAAAAGAATACGGTATTTTTTAAAGAGTTTTATGGTATTTTTAGAGATTGTTGAACTTAAATTTAATGTGAACATTAAATAGAGAACATGGGTGGGTGTAACACCCACTGCGCACGTTGCCACACACCGGGACAGCCTTAAAAGGATACTCGATATAAGGATTGAGAAGTGAGTCACGCTTTCTTCATATATAAAAATAAAATAAATCAGCTTCACGCTGTATTCCGCACACAGCAGAGGGAATCTAGTGTTCAGAAATTCTGTTTTTCATTTTCTGCCGAATTCTGGAAGCATTGCGTGTTGACTAGCGGTGCTAAACGTCGCGCTTCGCTTCGTCACCAGATTGAAGAAATGAAATAAGAAATATTTCACTTCCTCGAGCGGGAATCGAACCAACAACTTGTCGTGTTTACAGTCACAACACGTTTGTGCCCACTCGACGCTACGCGACGATTGTGACCTCTATATTGTTACTTCTTATTTTGAAAAAAAAACAACTGTTATTGTAGAATCCAATAATACTCGTATAACTAATCGGTTTTAAACTTAGAACCACCTCTTACAACTGCGCCACAAGATATAAATTCATTATTTATTTTATAGGCCGGTCGCGGCGCAGCGGCACGAGGTGTGACTGTAAATCCGACGTGTTGTGGGTTCGATCCCCACTCGAGGAGATGAAATATTTAGTTAAATTTATATTTCCATTTCTTCGCTCTGATCTCGAGGTTAATCGCGGCGTTGAGTTCTGCCACTCAACACGCAATGCCTCCAGAATTCGTCAGAAAGTGGGGAACGGAGTGTCTTAACAGTAGGTTCCCTCTGCCTACCCTGCTGCCTGAAGCTGATTTAATTTTTTAATTTAATTTATTTAATAATAATACTAGTAATTTGAACAATTTAGATTCAGCTATAAACACTTCCTATATAATTCAGATAAGGATAATATTATCAAATGGGCAAGAAGGCCTATCTTATCAATTTATCATTATTTTTATCCGAAAAATAGAAAAATCTGTTACAATCGTACAATATTTTATCATTTATATGATAAACCTTTAAAAGATAAGATTTGCCCACACCCATTTTTATATCATTCCGTATCTACTTATAAATATATTTTACTGTTTTTTTTATATTTCAAGCATAATATTTCAAAAATATTTTAGTTAAAGGTTAATTAAGTAGCAAAAGGCCAGTCGTAGCTTAGTGGCACAAGTGTGTGACTGTTAACATGACAGGTTGTGGTTTCGATTCCCACTCGAAATGTAATATCTGATATTTTAATTTCTTCGCTCCAGAATCTCCAGATTCGATAGGCATGGGGAACGGAATGTCTTAACACTAACTAAGTCTAGTGTTAACACACTAGACTTCCCCATTCCGAGTAGAGTAGGCAGAGGGAGTCCCTCTACCGTAGAGGGAGTACCTCTGCTGTGTTGTGGAAGGGATACAATATGATGCTAAAAACACAAAAGTAAGAAAAAAAGAGGATCATCACAAAAATCGAATATAAAACTCGCGCAACATGCATAGTAAATATTTTGTGGACAATAAATATTATAACAAAGCCATTCTGACGTGTCTCGACATATATCTATGGAGCTTACTTTCGAGTTCAATCACAGATAAAAAAATATTTTTAACCATAGCCATAGTATATCAATTATTACAGCTTCACGCTGTATCCCGCACACAGCAGTGTAGGCAGAGGGAACCTAGTGTTAAGACACTCCGTTCCCCATTTTCTGCCGAATTCTGGAGGCATTGCGTGTTGAGTGGCAGAACTCAACGCCGCGCTTAACCTCGACACCAGAGCGAAGAAATAGAGATATAAATTTAAATAAGTAAATATTTCATCTCCTCGAGTGGGATCGAACCCACAACTAGCCGGTTTTATAGTAACACTTCGTGCCGCTGCGCCACGACCTGGCCTGGCCTCAAAATTATTACAGATTAACTTTTTTTCGAAACGATAGACGAAAGAGAATGTAGAGAAAACCTAGTGTGGAAGACACTCCGTTACTCACAATTTACAAGGTTTCTAAAATCCAAATCTCATTGTAGCGTTATGTGAAATAGAAAATCATTCCTCCAAATGGGAATCGAACCCACAACCATCACGTAAACAACCACACAACTTAACAACTACTCTATAATACCATATATATACATATATATATATTCAAAATAGTGTTGCCGATCGATAGTGGACTATCGATCGGAATTCGATATTCTATCGATAGTAGTCCGATAGAAGGACTATCGATATTAAAATCGATAGTATCGATTAAAGAGATAGTATCGAAACTATCG